>JAUJYS010003336.1:0-13249 GCA_033995665.1 Melogona broelemanni | reverse complement strand
ATATATCGCCGCAGCGACGCGAGGGGTACAATAACCTCCTGTAGTGTTATTCACTACAGTGATCCGGAACAAAAAAACAAAAAAAAAACACAAAATGGCTCGTCCATATTTTCTGCCAGCGACGTAACGCAAACCATTTTTTTTATCACTTCCACCACCGTTCAGACACCTGAACACGGAACACCAGCTCGACGACCGATCGACCGCGCAAGCCCGCGTGCAGATGCAGGTGGTCAGCCAGCTCGAACTCCAACTGAACAAGGAACGCGAACGTCTCTCGGCCATGATGCAGCATCTCCACATGAAACCCCCCATGAACTCGCGCTCCTCGCCCTGCGGCAGCACGGCCAGCAGTGGCAACGGCAGCGGCGGCTTGCACCACTCCCACCAACAACAACAACAACAGCTCCCCTCGCCTGATCTGCCCAAACACGACAGCAGCGGGCACGGCGGAGGCAGCAACAACAACAATTCGTCCACCGCGGCCGCCGTGGCCCTGCTCAACAAGCGCTTCCTATGCGGCACCGGCGGATCCGGTAATAATGCCGGACTGGGGAATCTCCTGCGTGGCAGCGGTGGTGGAATGAGTGGCCTGATGGGGGTCAGTCTTCTAGGTGGTGGTGGCGGTGGCCAACACGGACAATTTGGTGGTGGTGGAGCCGGTGGACTGGGTTCCATGGCCGGTTTGATCGGCGGAGGACTGTCGAGCGCGCTGATGGGCGGAGGTAATATCGGCGGCGGAGGGGCTAACGCCCAGCCCCAGTTGCCCACCCCGCCCAATACCACCTCGCCGGCCGCTATAACGCCCATTTCCATCTCCACGCCGTCGCCGCTCATCTCAACGACGCGGCCGGCCACCCATATTCTGCAGACGCCCACTTCCACTTCCGGTCACGTTAGAAGACGAATCAGCGATAAGTCGAATTCGGTGGGCCTGCCAGTAGGTGAGTGATTCGCGCGCGCGCGCCACCATGCGGACACCGTTGTGTAATGACCTAAAATTAGTTTAACTAAAATTTAATTTTTTGTGCGCTTATCTGTTCTAATCGAATTCATCAGTTTTAATTTGCATAAGTTCAAAGTCATTCCTGTCTTTTTATATTCGTATATTGGCAAATTCTAGAAACTTTGAACATAGTTTATTCAATTAGAATTTACAAACGAAATGATGAAATGTTTAAAAAAAAAGCTCCTAAACTACAATTTTCATTTTTTGTGCGCTTAGCTGTTCAAATTGAATTCCTCAGTTTTAATTTTCAAAAAGTTCAAAATCATTCTTACCTCTTTACTTTTATGTATTGGCAAATTATAGAAACTAGAAACAGATTTTAATTAACAATTAATTAATATTTTCTAGGCCTGGATTTATCCGACTGCATGAGGCGACCTCGTGTGGCGGACCGCTCAAATCTCGACATTTCAGAAGGTGAGTTGTATCACGTGACGCCAGACTCGATTGTCACGAACAAGTTTATACTTGACGCTTGTTAAACGGAATATTAAGAAACCAAAAAAAAACAGCTTAACCCCCACCCACTGACCAATCCTAGACCCAAAGATTACCTATACATAGACATTGGTTCCTGACCCAATCCTTCGCCTTTAGCATGCCTCGATACTTTTTCCACACCTTTTACCCTCTCCCACTCTCTGTCCATCCCACTTTGGTGTTTCCATTACTGTGTGTCTCAGTTCTCTCATGCACAGAAAAACCGTCACTTACTTCCCCCTTGTTTCCCCACCCGGCTGTTTCCAGGTTGTTATGGGAGTTGCCTGGCCGCCGACTTTCCGTATGGTGGCTGCAGACAGCCCGGGGAAGGTGGCAAGCTCGGTAGCGGTCACCGCTATTACTATGACAACTTGGAAACGATGGTGCTGGGGGTTAACCATAGTCTAAGCGTTCACGAAGGTAAGCCGATGCTCTCCTCGTAGAACAAAGCTTATGCTCGGATGATTTTTTTCTATTAATAATTTCGCGAGACAAATTTATAAATTTTGATCGTGGGAACAGCCTTTATTCAATTCAAAATCGATTTGGTAAATAGGAGCTTTATCTCGGCACGCAATATTTCCTCGTTCCGCATTTATTTTTCAACCACGCTTTTTCCTGCATTATTTTAATGAATGATTGCCTAATCAACAATTTTGAATTCGCAGAAATCGACCGTAATCGGGAGTTCTATAAGAACGCCGACGTCAGACCACCCTTCACTTATGCATCTCTGATCAGACAGGTAAGAGATAATTTTGTTTGCACAATTTTTTTTATTCATAAAACATTTTTAACTAGATTGATAAAAATAAGATGTTGAGTGCAATATAATTGCATTCATTAAATTGTATTAGTTTTAATACCTAATAGGGGGTATAAATCCTGTAGTGATTACACTACACAGCACTACAGTGATTAAAAAAATTGTATTTATTAAATTTTATTAATTTTAATAAATTGTATGTATTAAATTATATATTTTTAATCTTTTCAGGGTATAATTGAATCTCCCGACAAGCAGCTAACGCTAAACGAGATCTACAACTGGTTTCAGAACACGTTCTGTTACTTCCGCAGAAACGCCGCCACCTGGAAGGTTCGTATTTTTTGACAACTTATCTCACTATTTTGAACATATTTTTTCTACAATTTCAAACTCTTTTTTAATCTCGTTTCTTGAACTTTCTCTCCATTTTTGCCTTTTTCCTATTCTATGCTTTTTCAGCACATCCAAGCTATTTATATATATCTATAAAATTTGTCTTTTTAACCAAGAGTTCTTTCAATATTTATAAGCTTTCTGTGCAATTTCATGTGCGTGGGGTATTTCTAGTCTATGGTGAGGTATATCGGGCTATTAACTATCGACACAGGCATGTGTATTTTAGCGATCTATTTTAACAATAAATCGACACAATTTAGCGCGACGTGTACGGCAAAACCACGTTGCAACTAGACTGAGATTTTCAGACCATCGTTTGCTAAAAAAAATTGTAAAAACAATTATTATACTTTTTTGGACACTCCTTGAGGTCTTGTTTCGAATTTCGATTGTTGCAACATTGTTTTTAAGTACATTACAGATATTAACAATAACTTTTTAATTGAAACGATTCATTGTTTAACTTAATATTTTTTATTTCGATTATTCCGACGTTTGTGAACTTTAAAAAAAAATATTGCCTATAATAACATTTATTTCAACTAAGTATTAAAATGTGCTGCAACTTACGTTGTCATCAATGACTCGTTTCACTTATCAAATTAGTCACGATGGAATAATTGTAGTATTATTCTTAAAAATTGGTCAGTAAATTAGCTAGCACAATAACACAAATACTTGCATAGATACATTCTGTATGTATTCTAATGGAGGCACAACACAGTCACACAAATTAAAATTAATAAAAATCAGATAAAACAATAGCTGGGGGGGGCAGACGGCAGGTTTATATGTGATTGAGGGTTGGGGGACGGGACCAATGAGGGAGGTAGATTTTTCTACATCACAGTGATACACTTGCAAAACACCCACCAATTGCTTAGTAGAATAGGCGCAGTAGCTGGTAGTCAGCCATGCACGTTTTTAATCGTAGATTTGATGCCATCAAATATCGCAACTAGAGACGTAGCTTTGTTTCCTCAAAGTAATACCGTAGATACATTTTGCTTAAATAAAATAAAAACAGTTTTCCATCTTAAATGAATTGCTCGCGGAAACTACTTTTTTCTGCACGAATTTTCTCCTGTTCGTCTATTTCTACTAACTAGATGCACGCTATTAAAAATTGCATGCTTTTTTCCTCCTACTCTTATATCTCTTACGACACTTTTTGCATTTCTAATTCTGCTCGCTTCCAATTTTCACTAAATTTCTAAATCACTTTTTTGCACGTGCACGTTCATTTTTGAATCTTTCAACTTTATAAAAAAAAATTCTTCTCTACAAGTGCCTAATAAAATCTGCTCTCGACGAAAAATGCTTCCACCTTTTCACAATTACAATACATTATTTTGATTGAAATTAAGAATTTTCAAATTAATTTTGCCACTCATTTTAATTTAATTTTAAATGTCTCGCTTCGTACAATGAAGTTTAAAATTTACTATGACCGTGAATTACGACGAACAAAATATATTTTGATCAATTTTAAATTTCGCATTTGTTGTCCGTTTTATTAAATTATTATATAAAACATTTGCTTAATCCAAAATATCCGTGCTCATCGAAATATATTTTAGTTCAAATTTACCTTAAAGCTGTTAGGAAGCAATTTGCGTCATCTCAAACGAGCAGTTTTTATTTCGGCCACTTGTACACTTCTTTTTTGAACTTTTTTTGAAAAATCTTCTCATTTCTCTTTCTCTCTCTCTTTTTCGAACGTCTCTTTCTTATTTTTCCTTCCAAAATTTATGAGTTGGCTAAGCCCGCCCAATGGTTGGTTGTCTTGTTTGTGTATATTTATTTCTGTAGAACGCAGTGAGACACAACTTAAGCCTCCACAAATGTTTTATGAGGGTTGAGAATGTTAAAGGTGCTGTTTGGACGGTAGATGAGATAGAATTCTACAAACGACGACCGCAGCGAGTCACCGGGTATGTCATCCTTCGAAACGAAATGCCGAAATTCCCGGAGAAAATTCCACTGGCCTAGACGGAACCGAACCCCCGGAACTGTTCACTGCTCTGGTCCAGTATTCATTTACAACTGGGAGAAAAACTAGAACATGCTTTTCACAAAATCCAAAACCGTTTAGTTTTGAGAGAAACGAAATTAACGTTTGTTAATGGAAGTCTAAGTCAAACACAAAATGTAAAAGTTAATGCCATTTTTTCATTTGGAAAAATTATTATTGAAAATGTAAAACAGTATTACTTTCCTTTCAATTAGACTTTGAAAATGATTATTCGAAATCGCAGTCACATTTCCAGTTTCCGTGTTCAGTGGAATTATCTCCAGGAATTTTTCAATGGCCTTTTTCATAATTTGGTGTTTTTCTCTTTTTTCTCTCTCTATCTTTTTTGCCCATATATCTTCTCTACTACTACTACTACTACTACACCACCACCATCACTCCTTGTCCTACCTCCGGGATGCACAGAATGCTATACGCACGAACTTATCTTTGCATAAGTGTTTTGTAAGATATGAGGATGATTTCGGATCGTACTGGATGGTGGATGACATTGAGTTTGTGAGGAGACGCCACCTAAGCAGAGGGCGCCCCCGAAAGTATCTCGAATCCATAGCTAACGATCCTCCCTATCCTACACAGTAAGCGCACACACTGCTCTATCTCTGTGTCTGTAGAAAGAAAAAAAAAAAGTAATGAAAAAAAAATAATAATACAAGCACCACTTGATTTCCCCAGCCCCTTCCAAATCCACACCCGACGAGACAGATACCATAATATGAATTCCTAATGCCACAAATCTTTCCCTTTCCCCACCCCACACACCCACAAATAACCCCGAGCTATACCGTATAGACACCAAAGATAGCCTTGCATCTTTCCCGTATGCGACTTCGTCTAACTTTTCCAATGAATACCCCAAGAAAAACTTTTTAGCTCACACACAAATCGATTTCTATCTTTGTCGTATCGATTAAGCATTCGTTTCAAGTTACGGAACAGTAAAGTAAAAGCAAAATAAAATGGATTAAAGAGAAAGCTTTTTCAGAATGATATTTTCTTTTCTCAGTGCATATTTTCGAAAGAATGTACAAAAGCTAAATTATCTCAGGAGGGTATGCCAATATTAACATTTCTCTAAATTTCAAACGCTAAGCCTATCACTCGCGTCACTGTAGCTCGGGTCAAAATGAGCATGTTGCTAGATCTAAAATTTTCGCGAAACAAAATAATAAATTTGCATCTGGCTTGACTCCAGTGTGTCCTAGAAACTCGTTCTCTGCTATTTCGAATGAATTTTCTCTTCAATGATTAAAAGTATATTGGCGCATTTTGGAAATTTTAGTTCGCCAAGAGCATTTAAAAAAGGCTAAATTAAGTTTATTAGTGCCCCTTGATATTCTTATCAATTCACCAGTTTTTAATAAAAAACTAAGTTTTCATTTGATACACATCAGTTGCATGTTCGACCGCACAGTAGGACGCCAAACTTGCGAAACCGTATAAACCAAGTAATTAATCCGAAAACAATTCTGATCAATCACGAAAAGCCTGCACACATGAACATCAACATCTTTGCAATATCAATTCCAAACTAACTGCTTAACAAAATGTATATCTCACTTTAGTGAAATAGTGAGTAGTTCTTGAATTTTTTATACTTTTGATAGCACCTTGAAATTAAATTGCTTAGACACGTTGAGATTTCTCTGTCAAAATCTTTTATGAATCATTGTCGCTGCTAATGCGACACTGGAACATAATTTTTTGTTGTAAAAAATAAATCTGTCGTGTTTTCTCTCACACGTTCGATGTTTTAATGATGTTGCAAGCTCAGTATACCGTCCCGTTTTCGCCCAATAATTCGTGCTCTCTATCTCTCTATAACTATTGATGTCGTTGCATGTTGTGGAAAATAAAACACACACACCAAAACGCCTGACTTTTCCCCCCATTTTGCTTCTCTCACATCGACACGTAGTCTAGTAGTAACTATTGGTAGGTCTAACGTGAATCGTGGCGCACCTCATATAGTCAGAGGTGCTGCCATTGATTACTTTTAATTGTAGTTCTAACCGGCGCTTTTTTTTTTTTTTGTTTTGCCTTTTTTCTTCGATTGTTTACAGTGGCGGACAGTCGAAGAGTCCGACGCTTCAACAGAGTCCAACTTTGTACGGTGAAACTCTAAATGCTAGTCTGCAGGTGAGATTTATTAATCATGTTGTCAAAATCTCTGGGTTTTTCAAACCATTTGATAAATGGATTTAAAAAAATGTATAAAACTGTATCCTTGACACTGGCATTGATGCTAAAACTAAGTTAAAATTAAGGGTTAAAAATATTTTAAAACCGAACAATTAATTTTCGTAATACCATATTAATGCCGTTAACCCTTAAAATTGTAGGTATTTTAAATTTGATGCTTTTGATTTCCTTGACTTTTAATTCGTATTTATAAGTCACATCACTTCAATATTCATGGATCCTGCAGTCTGGCTATTCCAGCTGCATCCCTCTTCCCTTCCCTTCCCTGCCCCTCGCATATCTCCATAGAGACATGAGGGTGCAGTAATGCTGTAGTGCATTAGGCGTTACGGTGATTTTAGAAAAAAAAATATAGATTGATGATATATATTATAGACCTTTCATTCGTTCCACTGAATCCACATCCTAATTTATTCTGTTATTAATAAGGCGCAGGTGGCTCCACTTTTACAGGCGGCTTTGGCCGAAAGCAACCTGTCCTTCCTCAACAACTCTTCCAGTTCGTCTGGAAGCACGCACGACCTGAGGTCAGACAAGCCTCTGCTGAGTCTGGCCGATTCGCCCAAGGAAACAGTCGTCGGGTAAGAGCATTTATTCATTCCTCTTGGAAATTTTCTGTTAGACATTTTTCCCCTTCACATTTTAAAATAGACATCAGAAAAGCGCAGATGCTGGCCGGAAGTAACGCCATACGACATCTCTGATATCTACTTTTTATTCGCAACAGGTCATACTACCGGCTAGGAAAACTCGTTTTCTATGTTCACATTTGCATAAATTAATATATTCTAAATAAAATATTTCTATAGTTCTGAAGAAATATACATGTGCATAGATAGTTTTGTATTCAATATTTCGATAATTTTGTATTAATTATTTCGATAATTTTGTTTTAAATATTTTGATAAATTTGTATTAAATAATTTGATAATTTTGTATTAAATATTTTGATAATTTTGTATTAAATATTTTGATAATTTTGTTTTGAATATTTCGTTATTTTTCCATTCTATTTTTCGCTATTTTTCAATTAAATAATTCGATACATTTCGATATTTTTCTAGTCGTATGATGGACACGCACCAGGTGCACATCAAGCGCGAACCGGAGTCGCGCGACATGGACATGAGCCACCCGGACGACCACCACATGATGGACGACGACGACGAGGAAGACGACATGCTGGATGACCATCACCACCCCCACCATCACCCCCAAGACAGCCCCCTGTCGGACGGCGCCGTGGACGAAGCGGAACAGGCCGAACTGGACCGCTCCTCCTCGGCCAGTCGCGGCCGCAGCCCCATCCGCCACGGCCCGCCCGACGACGACGACGACGAAGATGGTCCAGCCGGCGACCGCGATCGCGACCGCAGCGACGACTTTGTCCACGACGATGAAGACGACGATCTGAGCCGCGAAGAGCGACGTCGCTCTACGCCATCCAAGTTGGCCCCCATGCCCAGCACGCTCAGCGTCGACTACCACCTGCACCACAGGCTGCTGCACAAGATGGAAGAAGATGACGACGACGGTGTCGGTCAGGGCGGTGACTGCCAGGCTGAGGACCTGTCGGTGGGCCAAGCTACGGCGGTGGTCGTGCCGGTGCCCGAACCGAGCCTGACCCAGCAGGAAGGTTAGAAGCCACGGTGGCCACGTGCCCTTCCACCCGCACCGCCGACCACCATCAAGCGAAATATAAACTGACGGTGCTAGGAGATCGCCGCTCGACACTCGCACACGTATTATTAATATTCCGATAGTCGATTTAGTGATTGCACATCTGGTGCTCGAACGATCGAGGTGGTGGTGGTTGACCATCTCTGTCTCTCTCCCCCACACATCATATCACACAACCTAGTCTTATATTTAAAACAAAAACGTGGTAGGGATACTTTACTGTTATTGTAGATTCGACGATTCTGTCGCAATACCGGAAAAGATGACAATGACATTTGACGAGAAAAACGCACCACGAACTAATGGCGATGCAGTGGAAGAATTGACTCGCAATTTGTATTTACCGCTTGTACGGATGGGAGCAGAAATAAGAGATGTACGGGGGTGTATCGCACCCGGGCGGTTTTTAAGCGCGCGCCGTTTCTCAGAAATCGTGCGTTATTTTTTTATTTTTTTCCTTGGTGCCCACTTTACACCGTATCCTCTTCCCCCACCGAACACTCTTCCATCAAGATTCGATCGTCTCGGATTATCTGGATCTTGATATGGTTAAAATATTTTCACCCATCTACCCTTCCTGATATTATCCTTTCCGACCGAGAAAAAAATCATCCCTCCTCCCAACGATCAAGAGCTTCGTTCCCACATCTTGATATTCGATTTTATCCACCAATTTGACGACGACGGTGGGTTTTTTTTATTGACAAGACATCACCGTCCGAAGAAGTTTTTGCGCGAATAGGATATGAATTTGTACATCGATTAATTCCTCCATGACTACTTGCCCGTCAGCGTACGAAATCAACGCCAACGTCGCTTCTCTCCGTGTACACTCAGAGTTCGAACGTTCCTCTAGTGAAAGCTCGCTGCCGATTGGAATGGGAGATGGCAGTCCATCGCTCGCTGTGGTGCCACCCAATCCAAACTCTTATAAAATCGGTTCGACTCGTCAGACTTTTGGTGAGATCCGATTGGGCGATAGTCGTCACCTCCTCCACCACAGGAGTGTAATTTAAATAGGTTGATGACAACAAATTGTAAAAGTGTATATCAAGTATAAATCATCCAGTGTTACACCAACCCTCCTCCTTTATCCCGTAGTACAATGCGGTAGGCCTATATCTCTGTAAAGCAAAAAATATAAAATTCAGTATCGGTGGCAGTATGGAGGTAGTTTTTCTCGAGCCAGCCGTGTGTAAACCTCATTCCCCCCCCCCTTCCATTGAATAATAATTTAAGTACATGTATATGAGAAATGTAGATCTGATGGCGATGGCAAAGATATCCACACATTTACATTATATATGATTGAAAGTGTACAAAAATAATGTTTGTTGTAAAGAAATAAGCTATGTAGGTGGGAGAGATTTTTTTAAAAAATTGGGTTTCGTTTGTTTTCCGAGAGCTGGAAGGTGTGTAGAGCTGTAAAGATTATTATGATTTATTTTCGTCGTCATTTTCATTCCGGATAATTTATAATGGCATATTGACGAATACAGCATGATGCGGAAGTGACATGTGTGTACCCCACACGGTGTATCCAACGTTAAATTGTAAATGTTAATCGATCAAGCGTGTTCCAATAGCATGTTCTCCAACAAGATCTCAAGAAACCTCCACTAGCATGTATATCCTCTCTCATATGTCCCTATCCTTAGTAACAAAAACGGAATTTTAATATTTTTAAAGCATCTAATTACGACAGCACCAAAATTTTATGCCTTTTAAATGCGCACTTCAATTTATCGTGAATTTTTGTCTAATTTATAAACGTTTACAATCGTTTGAAGAACGATTCCAGCTAAACGTTGAACCGTGACAGTTTTAAATAGAAGCTAAAAAGAATACCACCTCCACGCATAGTCACATTGAGGTGAGCTATAGCAGGAACATGAACATTCAGAGCCCGAAATTTCTCCTTCGTTTTCTCCTTTTCATCCTACGCCATTTTATTTTATGTGTTACTGTATGCGATGTGAATGTGTTTTGGCTATATGAAGTGACTTTTTTTTTAATTGTACTTTAGTTCCTCGATTTTAAGTTTTTGCTTCCTAAATCTTTTTGTTGACTAAAGTGCTACACGATAAAGCAATGGTACCGGAGACAACTGTCAAGAACAACGGCGGGACAATGCAAGTTGAATATTTTGGCTAATTTAGGAACAACATTTTTTTTTAAATAATTAGATTGATCAGGCCAACAAAGATTGACTGGATAAGTTTATAGATGTCTCCTGCGACAAATACTCACATTAGATCGTTAAAATTTTTTTTTTGCTATTCCGAATTACCGGATTTTACTTATTTTACAAAAATTATAGCTCTTTCGGTGCGATCTCAAAAATAAAAAGGTTCTTTACAAAATATGGCATTGCCTAAGCAACACGAGGTGTACAGAATCTCCTGCAGTGATAGTGACTATCGTGATGGGAATTTCCCCATTAAAAAATATCATAAAAATAATATTAAACGTCTATAGTTAAATAAATTATTAAATTTGCAATTCATATACCTTTTTAGATTATTTTTTGGAATGTAAGAAAATCGTTTGACAAGCCACCATAAATCAATGTATTGCTTCTTCGTTGCATCCTCAACTATGTCTCCGGCAAACCCACTAAATTGTGCGAGCACGTGTAATATAAAAAAAAAGAAATGGATATCCCAAAGTCGCGCGACATTTACAATGTTCCTTTTTATCGTCATGTTCCTTGAAAAAAGTTGGGGCTATACTATATAGTTAATGCCCTCGTATATTGAAACAAGAAAAACGTTCCTGTCGGAAAAAAAACGTCGTGCGGCTTTGGGAGAATCGACTATTTAGTAAACCGACCTTTTATTTAGTTCTTACGCGAATTACATTACTTTCTTTTATTGATTAGTAATTTTTATAATGGCGTTTTCTTGTTTGTGTATTATTATATTGTGTTTGTGCATAGCCCACTAAAAAGAATGTACTATTTTTTTAAGTTTCTTTTTTTTTGCCAGTTATATGCCGCTAGAGTAGGAATTTTTTTAGAGAAATACAAAACACTACATTTCCTATTTTAGAAGTTAATATTTTATTTGTCCACAGATATATTATTCCTCCACGCGGTGAGCATATTTATTTCTGTACTGGTAGCATATTGTTTTCATCATACGACCGTTCACCACGCATTGTTACCAGGCGCCCCAAGCACATGCATTGTACAAACGACTGATTCTGAAATTCCCAAACATGGAAAGTTATAATACCCCAATTTTCGTTCGTTCAGTGTCAAAGGTAGTTTAGTGAATTTGTTTAAGATATTATTTGGCCTCTCCATCAAAGTCGCGACATTATGATGTCACCCCCAGCAGGTCCTAATTAGTTTTCTAATTTAATTTATTTTCTTATTTTCGCGAATTCATTACTGTCTTATTTTTGCGAATTGATTAATTTCTCAAAAACATTTATAGTTATTAATAAATATCTCCACGTTTATAGTTATTAATAAATATCTCCACGTTTACAATTAACTTTTTATTTAATTTTAAATATGAATAGTGTATTCCGACAATTTGAGGAACTTTCAAAACTTGATTTCAAAAGTAATGTTTTTGCACTATTGAGAAAAGCTATGGTTGTCCTCATTGTCTGTCTTAAGTTTTATTAAACAGTAATGTATTAAATTTGAAACAAGCTCCTGCAGGACAAATATTCAAAGCTTTTGAAAAATGATTCACGAGTCTCCATTTTATAAGACAGAAACAAACAAAAAAAACAAATAAAAACCATTTCAGTTCGAGTTGGGTATCAGCGGTGGGGGAAATGCCTACTGGGTAGTGATAAAAAAGCTAGTTGTGCCAAAAACAAACCTGAACATATTGCTCTTGAGAATGTTTCCTCCCCTTTTTAATAGCGGTGGGTCGTATAAAATATAAATAAAGAAAAAACAAAAGCGGTGGTTCAGATGAATCTCACGCGCACTATTATTATTGATGATGCTACTATTATTATTATTATTAATTACTATTATTGTATAAGTGATGCTAAAAGATTTTTCGTTCTGTAGCTCTATATCACATTGACCTCATTATCATCCTGCGTATTGTGTTGGGGTGGGGGGTTTGTTGTTGAACTTGAGGGGAAAAGGAGGGGTTGGGGGGGAATCGCTGTAGAAAGAAAAGTGAAACTCACACGTGTTTGTATGTTTTTGAATGAGGATTTGCGTGAGTGTGTATTTGCATTCCAAAAAACGATGTAGATTCCATGTAGAGCAGAAAAAAAATTAGCGAAAAAGATATGCACTCGTACATTATTACTGGAAAAACTGCTACGGTCATGGCGCGGCCTCATCACAAAGAAAATGAAGCTGTTTGTGCAGTTCTATTTGTGTTGAATTCGTTTATATTTTTTGCCTTTTCAATTTTCGCCATCAGCTTACTATTGTAGACTAATGACAAACAAAAGCAATAAAACACAAATTAGAATTTAATCGTGACTCATGATTTTTCTTTACTTTTGAATGTGATTAATACCAGCAGGGGCGGATTGGCTACCTAAAGGCCGGGGCGAGAAGAGGCCCTGACCTAAATCAAAAATTTCCTTGACTTCTTTAAATGATTAGTTATTTTATCTGTAGGAGGTTCCCCCCCCCCTTCCGTTATAAATCAAATGTTATTTATGGAAATATCGTGGTGGTGTTCGTGGGATA
>JAUJYS010003335.1:0-13250 GCA_033995665.1 Melogona broelemanni | reverse complement strand
AAGTGACTAATCAGGTGAGACTGACTTTCGCTACGCGCCCCACTCGACACCGTATTTTCAGGTCGCTCATGTCTTTAACGTGTAACTTAGCCCAAAATTCCTATCAAAGAAAAGGCATTCACTTACGATTTTTCTAAACAACTCAAAACTACACACTTAACTGTTTTCCTAGTTTAGTTTAGTTTTTATTAACACGGAAAAGAAACACAATACATTATAATTTTCCGTGTGAATGAAATGAGTTTCTAAATATGAAAACAGTCGTTTTTTTTCCATTAACTTCCATTAACGAAAACATCGAAGCAGGAGAATGGTAATGTCTCACGTGCGAGTCGTTCACGTGGAGAGAGAAAAAAATCGACTCGCCATCTTTTTGAAGGTGACCCTCAACCACACACGCACGTGCCCCGGCAAATACTCATCGGCGCTCGTCCCCCGAGTTACAATTACAACCCAACATGTAGTAAGATCAGGCGCTCGCCGTGTGCCATTTCCTAAATTGAAAATTTCTCGCGCTGGTAGGGGGAAAGTGGGCGTAAAAAAAGGTCTCCTCCATTAATTAAATTTTGTTTTCTCTCTCTCTCTTTCTTTCGCTCGGCACGGTCTCCAAGGTAAAAACATCTTTTTTATATACACCCGAACGTTTTCTGCGAAACAGGACTGCTGGAAATAGCGTCGATATATGACTACACGTTTTGCTCACACGAGTCAAACCCACCCAAAAAAAATTCTTTATTTTTTCTGGGAAATCCCTAGTTGAAAAAATTTGCATTCGTAGATTGATTGACTTGTAAAAAAAAAAAGAACACAAGCTAGTTAGGCACCATTTTAGCGGGATTTACACGTTCGATCAATTTCATTGAACCGAGTGGTTCAGTTTCATGAAACCTCATTTACATTGTTTGTTCACAAGACGTTGTTGATGATTGTCGAATATCAGTGTTGTGCCCGGTCGTTTAAGATAAAAACCCGCTCCAGTTTCCAGAATATTATGAAAGGAACCAGTTCCTGTTCCAGTTCCGATAAATATTGAAAGAAACCTAGCCATTCCTAGTCGCTTTTCAAAAGGACCATGGAACTTTTCCGTTCATGGACTTTGACATTAGCGGGAACTGATCTAAAGGACATACACTTCTATGTTTATACGAACCGATGGCTCAGTGAGCCTACGGTCCCGGGTTCGATTCCCGGCGCAACAAAAAAAAAAAAAAAACTGTCGATTTGCGGACATCGATAAATATATTTACCAATTTATGTTTGCTGCTGTAAACACACAAAAAATTAACCTACGTTTTAATTTCTCAAAAAAAAACCCGGAACATAACCTTCCTAACGTTCCTTCCTAAGAAAACAAACCAAGGCGCTCCTAAGTTACACAAAAAAAGAACCAGCTCCTAGAAACAAACTTTTCCGTTCCGTTTCTACCCAAAACTGAAAATGATTAACATACTTCGGGATCGAATAAAGAGAGCTCGTTGCGGTTATCGAACTTAGGATCGTTGCAGCCGGTTGCAATACTGATCCTAAGAGATCCCAAAATATCTCCATATCTCCATAGAGACACAAGGGTGCAGTAATCCTTTAGTAATTACTACGGTGATACTACGGTGATTTAAAAAAAATCCAACATCCAATCACAGCTGCCTATCAATGCCAGAAAACTACAATAGAGAGCAGCACAGCAGTTACACACTGTTTCTCATGCCGCGCTGGCTTAAAGTGCCGCTACTCCCGAGACGGCAAATTGTAAGACAGACGTGTACTGTGTGATTGCCTTCAGCTTGGGGCAGCCAATCATTTGTAATGGAAGCGCGGGCGTCTACTGAAAGCTTGCCCTACCAATGCCCTATTACTTAATCAAAATAGTTTAAAATGTGCCTAAATGAATAGTTTATCAGAAAATGAATTTATATTTAAGAAAAAAAATATTCATAACAACCATTTATAATAACCCATTTCCACAAAACGGAACTGATCTTGAACGCAAAAAAAAAACGATTCCAGTGGATATGGTACACAGTAGAGGGCATGAAGATGATCAGGTGGGTGTGAAGGTAGGGATAAAGATGGGAGGCGCTGCAAGGTAGTAAAACCAATAGGTACTCATTAGGAGTAGAAGATGTGTCGTATACAACATTCCGTGTTTTTTTTCTGTTTTCGCGGACGAAATAATTCGCTCGCACATTGTAGGGTCGTATATGCACGTGCGCTCTTTCACACACGTGCACGTGTTAGTCCTTGCCGGGGGAGGGTGAGGTAGTCTGGCAACGCTGTATGGAACGATGTCGCGTTCCTTTTTAACGGTCCTCGAGGGCTAGACGGTTTATCGGGAAATCAGATTAAAAAAGAGGCAAAAAACAAACAACTTAGTTTCTCGGAGACATGATTTTATTTATGCGTCGACATAAGGTATAAATTTCATTTTTGTGATGCTGCCACAAATGTTGACAAAACGAACTGTACAACACTGAATTCGATCCAAGGATATCTGAATCCAATAGCTAATATCATAATCATTCCACCACTTCGAGCTTCTAGCATTTTAACAATTGTTTTGACGAATTACCCTCGTTATAACAAATTTTGAAATTTTGACGAATCCTCGTCAAAATATATTGAAATGCTCTATAATTTTTTTTAAATAATATTTTCTATTTTAAAATGTTCAAAGATATATAACAATATTAGTCAAACGGATTACAATTTGTGTTTCACAGAAGCTCAATCGCATAATTATCACGTTTTATAACATCCTCAGCGTCAATTTATCATTTTGTGTTTTAAAGTCACAACATCGTTCATCGCTTCTCGCTTGGTTCCACAATTTAAAATGTTGTATCCTTGTTTTCTCATCAATGTTTGCACATTCGTACATAAAAAGTATTGATAAGTTAATCAGGGTGAAAAATCTCTTTCCTCCCCCCCCTCCCCAAATATCGACGAGACCATATATGTGTAAAGGTAACCGTGATAAAAAAGCCACAGGATACAAAAGCAATTTTTCGACTAGAATTTTTTTTCTGTCTCTCCATTTGTCACCGGCGGGAGAAAAAATTGCATCTGGCAGCATTTTCTGCTCGAGGATTTCTTAATTCATTTGTGGGTGGCGGAGTAATAACGTCGTTTGTCGAGCGCGGTCGCATTTTCAGCCTAACGAATAAAACGTTGACAATTTCCAGTTCTTACCAATTCATAGTTGCATATTTTTCTAGCATCTTTACTGGTGCAACCTCCTAAGATCCAAGACAAGACATGAAAGCTTTTTTCAATCTTACATCTCTGTCATCTTCCTGAATAGGATTATTTGCCCCCACTCTTGAGCATCATGTAGAGGGGAGAGCCCGAGCCGGGAATCGAACCCAGAATCGTCGCACCAAAGGCGGGTGCTCTACCACTGGATTACGGCGATCGATTTCGCTCGAACTTATTAACGTTTCCGCTCACAAATTAATCTCCAAATTCTATAAATACGAATAAATAAACATCCAACTAAATTTGGCCTTATCTCTTAGCGGTTACAAATTGAGTTCCAATTATAATTATCATTCAGGACGGTCGAGCCTTTAGAACAACTTAAGGGACTCCTCAATAACAACTTAAGGGACCCCTTAAGATCAACTTAAGTGACAGAGTTCCCCTATTGTTTTGTCATAGACGTACGTACGTGCATATAAGCTATCAGATTATTTTTTCCAAGTGCATTATTTGAGTGCGCTAAGTCTCAGGAGCATTTTTCGAATCGCGTATACAGTGTACAAAAGGTGATATCATGTTGACCCAGAAGAGAAAATTGTATAATGTATAAATAACGCGAACAAAAGTGTTTTTTTTTATTATTATTTTCCCCACCCACCACCACCACCACCACCATCAGCAACATAAGAGAGAGTTTCTTTCCTAAGAGAGCGAAGGCTGGCGTCGAGAGAAAAAATCTGCATTCAACTCAGCGGGACGTTTCAAATTAAAGGTACAACAACCCTCTGTGTAGAAGATCACTACGGTTTGAGGAATAGTGGAAGTGGAAAGAGAGAGACAGAGTAAAAGAGAAAAACCTCTTTTGCCATTAAAACATTTTTTGATGGCAGCTTTACTTTTTCACGTCGCGACGGGAATCAAGCATTGAATTGGGGCGAGCCAGTGTTGCCAGACAGGCTTTTGTGTTTTGTGCCATAATTTATTACCAAAGAGCGCAAAAGTTGAATAAAATTGTATTAAAAGTTTGACAGCTTTGGTGACTGTACATGCAAATATGCAGCCGCGTAAACTGAAATTGGTAACTATCTAAAATTTAGATCACGTACGAAAAGCTCTCGCACTTAACATCTTCGCATAAATTCACAAAGCATATTAAATTACTCTTTCAATTACAGAGTAATTGATGGAGCATAATGTTTCGAAACACAAAAGTCTGTTTCTGTTATTAGGAGAACTTGTGTTAAAAAATTGGCACTGCTATTAATTATTAAACGGCAAAAGAAATATTAATGAGAGCATTAGTTCTGGTATATCTTTATTTTTATGATCATTAGCACCATATCTGGTTTTCAAATTAATTAATAAATTGACATCCATGTAACACTGGCGATTTGATAAGTATGATACTGCGCATGGGAAGCCACGTGTTAAACAACAAAGTGCCAATGATTTGAAATATATTTTGGTGAAGGTCAGTGAGTCAAAAACGATAGCCGATTATTAAAAAATGTTAAATTGTCTTATCGGCATGGAGGGGTACCTTATAATTTTGACCCGCGAAATATTAATATTTAAGTAGGTATCTTTAATGTATACCTGTCATGCTACTAACAAGAGTCCCATGGCTTTATTTCCATTCCAAATGAAGTTCGAATTGTTTTTGAATGCCTACGAATTGTTCTTGCCCGAAAATTGCAGAAGTTTTCGGTTGGGAATTGAACCCGTGTTTAATGCATATTAATTCAACGCGCTAGCCACTATGCCACATGGCACCTAATAGCTTATCAATCTGACCACTAGGTCATCTCGAAAGAATGCAACACCATCTAGCCAGCAATAAATGCACGTTAGGAACTATTTGCATCACTGACGGTCCTTGACTTTAACCCCTGTACTCTACCCCCTTTCCAACCTCTTTGTCGTGCACTTAGGACACATGGTGCCTCGTGCGACGGTTCGCACTTACTTGCACGCACCGAATTACCGAGAATCGAGGCTTGGAATTGGATGCCGACGAAAATGTTTTGATGTTCTCAAATTATCGAGGCAATATCATTTCATTTTCTAATCATAAATTCAGAGCAGCGTATCAAATTATGACTATAACTACACGAGATAATACCCGTAACGAGCATCCAATTCGAAGTTTATGGAATACTCTGTCATGGGGGCCAGACGTTATCCAACAACTATGTACGTGCTCGCGCAGAATGTATACAGATATTGATAAACGAGAAATACAGAAGAAAAATTGTAAAAGCTTATTCCACGAAGTTTGGCGTGCCAGCATGAATAATAATTAAAACGAAATGATAATTTAGCGCGGCGGCCTCAAAGTTGAATTCGACACAGTTGTGTAAAATTTGTAATTAATTTAAACAGCATTTGCATTCTTGCAGCCTCTCGGCATGCAAATGGTTACGTGTATTTCGCCAGATAAGCATAATTTGGGGCATGTATGGCTTCAAACTTTCAGTTTTAATGACGTCGTGTTTGACAAATCGCACGAGCGAAGAGAGAACTCAAACTCAAGAGAGTTCATTAATATGCCAGACATTATTTAGCGCAGTATCTGTAACTCGAAATACATGTATGTAGAATTACGACGAAATTTGGTTAATTTTAGTGGGGCGGAGATGTTTTAAATAGTCCAATTAATTCACTATTTTTTGGAAGCCGATTTATAAAGCCCAATTAATTATTATAAACTTTTGAGAAATGTTTGCGTCGTCTCACAAACACGTTAACGATATCGGATTTTGGGCTTCTAACCCATAATTGTACAGGCGTTGGACAAAATAATGGAAACAGCTCTATAAAGTGCACTAACAGATATGTTTCCATTATTTTGTTCAAACCCCGTAGGTGCACGGGCCATTTCAAATAGGCTTACGGTTTAATTATGCCGATTATTGAATATGTCACGTGACCACGCAACCGAAGATGTTTTCTGTTTCTCCGTCACGTTACGGGCACGTGACAACCTCATTCATGCGCACGTGATATCTTCGGATTTACTACATGTATTATTATTTTTTGCTTCTGAATTCAATGACACTGTAAAATACACATCATCTTCATTGTCTCCATGATAGACTAGACAAGCCTTATCAACATACCGTACCAACATCATAAATAGGATAAGAACCAATAAAATTACAAAAGTATAATCTTATTTCAATTGAAGAAATATATAATGTACAATTGTTGATACCTATTCATTACAGGGTATTACAGAGAATTACAATCCCGTATACACAGTATTAAACGAAAATGAGTTATTCATTCGTAGTCAAGTTTCGTCAACACATTCTGCGCCATTCATTTGTAATGGATACGCCCTAGAGGGCGCCATGATAAGAGCGACCAGTGTTGTCAATGGTTGAGACACTGAAAACAATACTATCTCCGTGAACCCTTCCCCTTCACCGCCTAGTAAATATTTGAACGGAAAGAGTAAGTTGAACGAAAAAAAAAAAAATTCCCCCGTGCATAAAAAAAAAACGAGCGTACTATTTTTTTACGAGAAAGTGATGTCCGAAATTTCATTTGTTAGTTAACATCAAACCATAGAAATCATCGAAATCATCTTGTACAGGGGGCAGGCGGGGAGCGACGGCAAAATGAGGAAAATAGATATTTTCCTAACTCACTTAAGCGTGAAACAATACCGTATTTTCTGGTTCATCGACCGTGGGCAACCGACTGAATCGGCGGGTGATGCGCAATGCTGGTGTTTCACAGTGCGGATTATCGAATTTAGAAATGAGGGTGTACAATTCGAGGTGATCCTGACCACGTCACGTGCTATCTTGCAGCGGTTATTGTATCGTACGGCTTATTGTGGATGTGGTACATGTGCGGAAAATAAGGTACATTATATTATATCGTATACCGATATTTTGTCATTACATTGGTATTATTATTGATACCATTGTGTATTATTTATTATTTATACCAACGGTCTAATCGTATCAATATCTATTTCTTGGTTACTATGTATTTATATTATTTTTTTACTAGTTAGTATGTGGTTAGTATTTTTATTGATTTCGTATCGTAACAATTTGTGGCAAGTGTGAAAAAATCGATAGTGAAGCATTGTATCGATAACAATGAGCTTCGTATTGATCTTTCCAGCGTTACCGTACTTCCATTGGTTTAGAATTTTGAAAACAAAAAAGCGCGACACTTTTAATTGAATAAGATTAAAGTCGAAAGTTGCCGCCTAAAGTTCTAATACACTTGAAGAATAGGCAATGACAACGCCCTCAATAGATTTGCGAATAGCCACGCAATTTGAATAGACAGCAAAAAAGACGTTTGTTTTAATTGAATAAGATTAAAGTCGAACGTTGCCACCCACAATACTAATAAACTTAATGTAGAGGCAATGACACCGCCGACTATAGACATGAGAATATCCACGCAATTTGAATAGATTGAATGGACCCCGAAAAAGATAGGAGGAAAATACCAGTAAAGGCGATGAATATGATCATGCTCAGGCGAACCATTTAGAAGGCTTGTCACCAGGATACGTGCAGTGAAGGACAGTTGATAAAGATTCCAATGATGTAAAACATCACCACCCGACATCGTATTCAAATAAGTAACACATGTGTGAATATGGACATGACATTTTTATCGGCAAAATAAAGATTCACAATAACAGAGTGACTGGTATCGGGAACACGCCTCCCCTCCCCCCTCCCTAAACCCAACCTCACTGTTCAGCCTGGGAACATGTACCTGTGTAAAGCCGATATCAAAAAGCTAGCTGGGCGGCAAAACTACAAAGCTGGAGAGAGAGAACAAATTTGGAAATGTGTTATCTAGTCTTGTGAATATGTAGATTATGCTAAAATGCTATCTGTCCATGTTTAAAACACGAGCTATCGACGTTGTGGTGGTAGCCCCGTGTTCGAATATTCAAATGTAACCACGTACACAGCATTTTAGTCCTGTAAATTCCTGCGAGAGGTGGGGTTGGGGGGGGGGGCACCCGTAACGCAACATCATGAGGCCCTCATCTCAACGCCACTTTTTTTTTTAAAGTCATAAAGTAATTATAGGATCCTTGACGAAAAAGATGAAAACGGCAAACCTTTTGGCCAATGATCCATTAATTATTTTACAATTTCAACACAACGGCTCTTAAGAACTTTTATTCCAGAAAGTATTCACGAAAACATGTACCCAAAAAGGAAGAATCTGAAAATAATATAAAATTGAGTTTGAACCGTGTTTCAAACCAATTAACCACTAAGTTGACCAACATTTTTACAATCACATCACAATACACGCTTATGTCTGCAGGCCAAAACTACAATAATTGAAAATACTGCGTGGTTTCATTCGGGTTCAATTCCCGACCAAGACTTTCAAAAATTAAAAAAAATATATATATACGTTGGAAGCAATTAGCGCTGAGCCAATGCTATTTATACGAGTATTCCCATCAGCGCACGTGCATGCATAAAGATGTGCACGTGATCTCAGTAGGATATTCACGCTTCCGAACAAACCGCCGAGTCATTGTGGACGTGCCGCACACAAACCATTTGTTTAGTAACGTCACACAGCGGAGAAGCAGAACTTTATATTTCCTGCAATTAAGATAAGTATAGATGCTCTGTTGGTTCAGGTATTGTAAATATCGGAGCAAAGATCTCTACTTAACCATATGCTTGACCCAAAACGTTGCGCTTTCGACACTCGCTCCCAAGTTTATCTGTTTGATAGTTTGTCCGGTTGGTATTGGAAAAGGTGTTCCCCCTTAAACGTTCGCCATAACGCATTACTTGTCCGAATGCAGTGAATGCATGTGAAACAATTCTTGTTTTGTGACCTATTTAAAATTTTAAAAATAATCGCAATCGATCTGGTAACAACAAATAAATTGATTCCACGAATACTACTAAGGCCTCCGTGGCTTAGTGGATATGGCCACAGTCTACAGAGCGGGTGGTCCCGGGTTCGATTCCCGGCGCAGGTTTTCGTTTATTCGATTCTGTGATACTGGAATCTGCCCCTCATATATCGCCGCAGCGACGCGAGGGGTACAATAACCTCCTGTAGTGCTATTCACTACAGTGATCCGGAATAAAAAAGACCAATGGCTTATATAATTGATAATGCAAATACTTCAGCGCTGTTGGCAAGAATGGTGATCGATCGAGTCAGAGCACGGCTTTTTAGAAACAACTTTAGAACATTACATGACCCTTGAAAACGCCAAGCTGACTTTCTGAAACATTGTTGCCATAATGGTTTTACTATGTAAAAAATACTTCAAACTAAACACTGCTGTACCGCGCTATCGTGGATGTCTGCGTTGACGTTCCAATTTTTAGCACATGCAATTTTCTAATTTATTTGGAAAAATTAGTGGAAGCACAGGAATGAATAACGATTAATTTCGTCAAATTTCAATAAAATCCAATAAACAATTATTTTTTTTACAAAATCATTCTGAGAACTTCTTAGACATCCCTAGTGTTACCGAAATCCCATTTTTTATGACAATCTATAATCGGCATCATCGAATTAAATAACACAACTGGATACTCTGTATTCCTCTAATCGCCTCGAAAAGCAAATTATGGAAGGGCACATTTTCACCAGTACCACGAGATCGAATAACAAAAAATCCCGACGCGGGAATCGATCCCCAAATTACCGCACACACAGCGGATGCTCAACCACTGAACAACCGTACACTTTCAAAACTCGTATGAGCTCGATTTGAGTATTGAGCTCGTATTAAGCTCGTAGTTGGCCAGGGATAGCCCTGGCCAACTACAAGCTCACACCGACACAGACACCCTGTACCTATAAGTGCCAAGTGAGGTGTGAGCAAAATTATCCTAACAATGAGTACACAGAGAGGATCAGCGATGAGATGGGGTTGGTATGGGGGGTGGCGGGGGGTAAAACCAGTGTGTTGTCCGCATATTTTGCATTTGACACGACAGTGGACCAGAGGCGATAAGGGAATTATCAATTCCATATTTCACCGGCTAAATTATGCGACTCGGGTTTGAAGGGGGGAGGGTGAGCTGGAGATGATGGCAATGGAGCCAAGGGGGTAGGTGGGCAGGCGGTCGACCTATCGGGAAATTTCGGTTGGCTGGTCAGGACACCCGAACATCGAGAGTGGCGAGTGGAAGGCAGGCGCGCCGACTAGGGTGTCAAGTAATTTATACCGCGTCCTGTCGTTTCAATTATCGATTAATCGAATGCGATTCTGCGGATGCTATTCGCGGGTCGTTTTCTGATATGGGTTTCGATCGTACTGTTGGGTAGGAACGGAACGAAAAAGTACCGTTATTTTCTATTTCGACGGATAACTTTCGAACGCATAGTTTCCTTTTCCTTTCCTTGGAAGTAACGGTTGGATCGGAGTTCCTTTTACTGAGTGCGCAACGTTTAAATAATTACGAGGTATACTGAATATTATGTAGTGTCAATCACTACAAATAACCTTTAAATTTATTTTAAATTCCAGATAGAAACACACATATATTTATCAGTTATAGTTATAAACACTTATGGTCAAAAGACCATTGCATAGTCCGAGCTTTCGGTAACGGTCTTTTAGCCATATGTGATTATAACAGCAACTGATAAATACAGAGTATAATTGCCTTTTTTCAGGCATTTCAAACAAATTAAAGTTTATTTGTTATTTATTAGACATTCAAATCGACGTGCTCCCGCACTTTAATTTCAAATCATATCACTACATTGATCGGGGAGAATAAACTTGTTGACGCGTTGGCACCAGTGCGCGGGTTCAATTCCCTACTGATACTATCTACATTTTTTTGGACCAGAGACATTCGCACTAACGCCTTCTACTATCAGGATAGAAATAAACTCACGTATTCAGTTATAATTCTAGTTGACTCTCAGTGCAGTACACTGTAGAATTCAAGGGTACGTGCAAAATTTCAGCAGTAGAAACTGGCAATATAATTCTAGTTTGGCGAACTCCCAAATTCAATAATCTCAAACGCCCTTCTTTCTATTTTGTGATATAGTAATAAATCTCAGGTTTTGTTGACAAATAAGTTCACCAGAAAATTAATCTCGAACGGTGCTCGGAAACGCTCGAATCGAATTTAATTTCTTAGCGTCTTGGGAACTATACAGTATCCCCCCCCCCCCCCAGCTACCTCCGAGTCTTACGTGAAATACAAAAATGCCGTTAAGTACCAAGGACATTTCAGGGTTCCGAATGATGATGGATTCTGTTGCGAGTTTTCGAGCCTTGCCGTGATGTCAAATTAATAGGGTCGGATGTTCGCACCCCACCCCAATCCAAAAGGCTCGTTTGATCTAACAGTCTTCTCTTTCTGATTCGCTTAAACGGATTTCATGAAATTTGCTACTCTTCATCTTGAAGATCTTCTTCAACGTGGCATTGTTTATATCCTCCCAAGACCCGCTGATCTCATCTTTAATCGAAGCGTCGTAATTTTGCCAAAAGTTATCACTCAGTAGTAAGAGTTTCTTAGGAGCCGTGTTAGTTATCACTCATTCTCTAACCCACAACTCTTTTATCAGTTTTTTTTTAAACTTACTGGTAAGGGATATTTCTAACGTTTCAGTCTCACAGCGCCCCAGAAGACTCGCTTGCATTTCTGCCTAGCCCAAGCTTCGTACCCAGACAAATGAATGCACCACACAACACTGTTAGTCCTAACTCCAGACATCCATTTAATCTACTAGACCAGCCCAGAAGTGCAATGCAAGGATACTTTTAAGGCCTTTTATCTAGGGTGGTATTTTCCTTGATTGATTGCTTTAATTTCTTTTAGAACGATTTTAACCAAATTTCACACGCCCTATAGAGCTGAAATGTTGTGCGCAGTTCAGTCTCACGGCACATTTTAATCTATCAAACTTCGATCCGTAATATTTTCAAAATTCGTTTAAAAAGTGTATTTCATTACAACAATCGTTATACATCAAGAAGCTTGAAGTGGTGGAATGGTTATGATATCAGTTGTTGGATTCAGATGTCCTAGGATCGAATTCAGAGTGCATTATTTTTTTCGTCAGCTTTTGCGTTAGCATTTCAAAAATAAAAATTATGCTCATGACGACGATGCAAAATGTTGTATCTGAAAAATATTTTTTTTTACATTTTAACGAAATTATGAGACGCCCCGGGGTCTAAATAAGATAATTGCCATTACGAAAAACTGATTTTCCAACGGCTTATCTCTGTTCCGTCAAATGCGATATACAAACTCCGTCGGAAAAAAAAAATTGCGAGTGGAGGGTTTTTTAGCACGCGCGCGCGCGCCGTAAGACGTTTCACACGGTCTATTTTTTTCTTTCCCCCAACAAAATCTTTTTTAATTCGCTGCGAACACCAACTTCGTCACTACCCAGCGACGGTACTCTTTCCGTAAACGCTGATCCGAAAAATGAAAAAAAGAGAATGTCTAGAGCGAGGTGGAAGTGGAGTATAGGGGAGGGGTTAAAAAGGGGGAAAGTGGAAGAAAAAAATCCGAAAAGCGATTCAAGCATTAAACTTCTTTAGTAAATTTTCCTTAGCGAGAAAGTCAACTGTGATATGAAATCGATTATGGGCTTTAGGAACGAAAGCAGCCATGAAAAAGGGAGTAAAGTGCGGGAGAATATTAATTCGTTGGACCAGGGGTGCGTAGACCAAGCGAACTTGGTGCCGGCGGGTGATTTCAAGAAGCGGGATTTTTATGTTTGAATAAATTTCGAACGTGCACGCAAAAACCATGCTCTTTAACTAACTAGGCTGTCGCATATATATTATTTCATCAAAACAAATCCATGCAACGAGTGCACGTTCATAAAATAATGAGCACGTCAGAAATAAATTCCATGAAAGAGTTTGCCAAACAACGAAAATACACATTTAACAGTAACTAAATTCCATAAAATTCCTTGTCCTTCAAAATAATTTCGATTTTAAGGCAATATATAAACATTTTTTTTTTTAATTCACCGTAGCGCCTAGTGCACTACAGGAATACTGCACCCTCGTGTCTCTTTGGAGATATGTG
>JAUJYS010003334.1:0-13250 GCA_033995665.1 Melogona broelemanni | reverse complement strand
TCTTTGGTTAGGCAAGTCAGTTTCGCTACGCACCCCACTCGATACCGTATTTTCAGGTCGCTCATGTGGGTAAACTGGACATCAACCGATTTTTCTTGTGTGGTTTGTTGTACTTTTTTAGGAGTGCTATTCAATCACAGTTTTGTTGGATGCGATGAGTAAATGGGAGTTAACAGAGCGAGAAACAAAAGTTTAGGAACCCCGCCGCACTGAATCCGTTTAGCAATATAATGTTCGCCGTCATAATAGGCATTTGCAGCACCACTAGCAGCTCCTTACGTGTACGCGTTTCGTTATAGGCAATCTAGTTAGGTTTATGGGCGCTTCGCGATCTCATATTCATCTACTTTTTTCTGGAGCGACGGTGGCGGTGGTTTTTTTATTTTCTCTTTCTTTATTAGTGGCGCTGTTTCGTTTGTGTCTCTGAAAATCGTTTGCATGGAAATTTCACTACTTTTTTTACTCCTCTTGCCATCCATTCCTACGTTCGGTCGTTTCGTGTGGCGGATGGTAGATGAGGTTACCAGATGCAAAAATAGAAAAGGAGGTTAATCTTAAATCTTTCGACCCGTCAGTATTGCGACCGACTGCGGTGCGGGCGGTCTTGGGTTCGATTCCCGGCGCAGGCTCTCGTTTATTCGATTCTGGGATATTGGTGAAAATGTGCCCCCTCACATAATGCCATAGCGACACGAGCGGTACAGAATCTCCTGTAGTCAATGGAGAACAATCTATTTTTAAGTCAATTGAAATGGCGAAGGCCTTTCAAATTTAAAACAAAATTCAATGCGACAGAACAAAACATGCAAAAAAAAACCGGGCAGATATCTACAAATAAAATGTACTTATTGTACATATTCTGAAAAACTATCGATATTTGGTCAAGAAATTGAAAAAGGATTGTGAAAGTACCACGTGCTGTAGAATTATGGATAAAACATGTATAGCGTGTTATAAAAAAAAGTAACAGAAATAAAAAGAAAAAGAAGAGTGCGCGTAGCGCAATTTTTTTTTATAAATAGAAAATGACAAAACCATCTGATTTTGTGTTCTGCCTGATTTTGTGACCAAACCAAAAAAAAGAAAGACATTCTAGGTGAATGGCGGCGTGGAGGACAAAATCTCCATTTGGATACCCAAATGGCAGCTTCAAACGGTGGAGGATTGTTTGCGGGGTAACTGAGGTTTCGGTTGCTGCTTCTCTGTTGTTTTGCAAGCAATGCGGCTCGTGACTGGAAGGAAAGCGGGTGGGGAGGGGGCGGAGACGCAAAAAAAAAATCTAAATTTAATGCTTGCTGTGGTCTGATGAGTGCCGAGATTGCGAGAAATGCGATTATTTTTTGCGCCAGGTTATTTAACATAATTGTTTTTAGGAGAAAACGGGGGATTTTTCGCTCTAAACCATTGCCACCCAACATCGTCTGCCGTTCTCGATCCCCGTGCAGAAAGACCCCCCGCGTTCTCTTAATAAAGGAGGATATATATTTTTGCTGGGGGAGGGGAGGGGCCGGTCTCGCAGAAGTAAAGAGTTCTCGGAAGGTGCTAAGCACCCTGCACAGAAAAAAAAATTGTTGTTTCGAGAGCCACTTACACCCGCTCACGTACAACACGTATAATTAGCTTTTGATAAATATTCAGTTTCGACAAAGGGAACATATGCGCGGTCGCCAGGGCTCTGAGCCTTTTTACACCAACGATATCTCCCTTGCAATACGGAGTAATATTATGTTATACTCTGCTTGAAAACACTCTGCTGCTATATACTCTGCTTAAAAATACGTATGCAGATTTTGTATGCTTTCCGCTGGAAAATGGATATGGGATTATTTTAATGAGCGTTATTCTAATTATTTCATGCAAATTAACCGACATGATTACAGAATTAAAATACCGTTTTCCAAAACAGCGACGACTCGTCGTGGCCCAGTCGGCAAAGCGGGCCGACTTTAGTTTTCGACGCTGAGTTCTCGTTTATTCGATCTCGGTGCTTGAAATATGCCTCTCGCACAGTGTCATCATAGCACATGTTATTTGCTTTCTTTCGACCTCGTTCTTCTATATCATCCAGGCTGGATTCTCCTGTCACTTCTCTGTCATTTCGAACGATCGTTTATTTAGTCATTTTTGAGTAAGTCTAAAATAATTTATCTATTGATTTACTTGTTATAATTACCGCCAAATGATGACTGAACGGAAACCAGTACCAGCAACCAAGGCGATAATATCAATTTTATAATATAATTTATTGTTCTGTTGCTTTGGGGGGGGGGGTATGATGGTTTGGGGGAGAATTTTTCTGCAGTGTTGCGTCGTCATAATATCAATAATGCGATTCCAACCAATGCATTTAATTCCGCTACATACTGAATTTCAATTCAGACAGTTGCATTGCGCTACGAGGTCTACCGAATCTCCAGTTTTTGTTACACACTACAGCGATTTTCTATATTTTTCAACGTAAAATTCATTTGCAACCCAATGACATCGATTCAATCGAATTGCCAAGGCTTCGTTCCTACTATGCAGAGGAGCCGGGCTCGCATCGACAAGCTGAGTGTCTTTTTTTCAATATATTTCAATGGAAATGCTTTAGTCGAAACGCTTTGGCGCTCCCATTGTTAGGATCACTGTATCTGATAGAACAAAATACTTCGTTAATGGGTAGCGATGTCAGTGTAGATCAGCCGTCGGCGTCGGATCGTAACAAGCGGCAGTAACGCTGCAAACGTGTACAGACATGTTAGTACGTGTCGAGCCAATCTGGGGGCATCGTCGTTTTTGTTCCCTTCACGGATGGTCGGTTGTCTTGTCTGAAGAAAAGAAGAAAAAATGGGAAGAGAAAACCGGCCCCCGTTCGGTTGTACTTTTTTTTTGTTAAAATCTACCCTCCCAGCGCTCTCCTCATGCTCTCTACTCTCGAATTAGCCCTTTTTCCAGCAGAATTTTCAAGCGACCACCCTTATCATCATCATACCGACCCCCGTGCCACCTACAGCACTATCCCCGCCCCATCGTCATCGCATTATACGTTCTGTCATGCAATTTCATCTTGATAAGCCGCCACCGCCAACGGCGCTGGTGCTTGGCGGTGAAATTTGCGACGATTTATAGACGAAAATAAAAAAAAGTAGGAACAAAACCGAGAGCACTTCTTCTTTACACGGGGGCGGTCGCGACGTTGAACCCCGCCAATGTTTTATCTTCCGAAAGAGAGAGAGAGGTTGTTCGTTTTGTTTCAAATGCGGTTGCTACGAGTATGCGCCACCGGCGACGTGGGGTGAAGACAAAAAATAACTGCAAAAATAATACACCAGGATGAATTGCATTGCGATCTGTGTTCTACTTAGAATTGAGCCAACGCTGCGCTCACTTAAAAAAACACGTAAGAGCAATTATAATTATTTTTATATTCTTTCCACATACGGACCCGTCTAGCCCAGTCGGTATTAATCGGAGTGCGGTGCGGTCGATCCCGGGTTCGATTCCCGGCGCAGGCTCACCTCGTTTATTCGATCCTGGGGTACTGGTGAAAATGTGCCGCTCATATATCGCCATAGCGACATAATCTCCTGTAGTGATATTCACTTCAATGATCATGAATAATAAAAAAAATGTATTTTTATAAGTATTTCCACATCAGTTCGTATTCATACTTTGTAATATCACTAGCTGGCGCTCTTGCGATTCTGTGGTCAATGTCTCGATGCCTTCGATATTGCGGCTTATTTTTATTATCGTTATTATTATTATCGTTATAACCCAGATGGTATTGCAACCGACAACGGTGCGGCTGTCCCAGGTTCGATTCGCGGCGCGGGTTCTCGTTTATTCGATCCTGGGGTACTAGTAAAAATGTGCCTCACACCCCAATCTCCTCCAACTATATTCACTGCGGTGAATCTGAACAACAAAATGTACAGATGCCAATTCTTATACTCGTTCCTAACTCGCTTGCTTCTAAAACTGGGAAAAGTTTTACTGCGTCCACTTAAAATCCCCAACTCCCCATGTGTTCACTTACTTCGTCCAATCCTTTTCTAAACATTGCACCCTGGACCTATAAGGATCCATTCTCTTTTTCAAAAAAATAAATGAGCTCTTCTAACAATGGTCGTGAGCTGAGAAATAACCACGGTTTACTGTTGATGGCTCCGGGAAAATAAAATGATTTATAAGCTTATTGTTTATCCGGCTTGATGGGCCAACTCTGGAAACGCCATGAGCTTGTTCCTTTCGCGTATAAAACGTTAAAATGACAAAAGTTTATAAGCGTTTTTTATGGCCTGTCTTTTCAGAAATCTCGTCTCTTTCTCGCCATTTTTATATTTCGGAATTTTCGCGGCTTCTCGTTTTGTCGACGCGCGCGCGGCTTATCCCGTATTCCATTTCACGTTTTAGATGCAACTTTTTTTTTCCTCGTTTTTACGGCAATTTTTCAAGCATTGGCTTCACGGTGTCGCATTCGTACGGATATAAAACGAGTCTGACTATGACAGTGTTGTCCCCGACATTGTAATGTAACTCGAAACTGGGGATATCCCTAGGTTATCGCGTAAACGGCTATATAACTGGCTCCGATGTCTGGTTTTACTATTCTGGATAAAGTGATGGCATTGTCTTCTCTCTGGTACGCACGTCGACAGATTTTACTGTCAGGCTTTTTGTCACCAGAATGAAGAGAAAATGATTGAAAATGGTCGCGATATGGCATACAGTGCCAAAAAATGGAAACAAAAATGAGTTGGATGAAACGATGTCTGGAGAAAGAGCATTTAATGGTTTATTTTATTCAACTTTAGTGGTGTAAGTACCGGTACCTTCACACACTGCTCCTAGACAAACAACACAATAACTGGCGATAGCCCGGTTTACAAATAATATTATCGATGGCGCGGTAGTTACAGTAGTATCGCCCTGCTCTCGAAATCAATACGCTGAATGGCATGCATTAACGATGGACCGAACAAGGGTTTCCGCCATCTGACATGTTCCGACATAAAAAATACTCGAAATGGCCACCATCTGACGTTCAATGTAGCTGTTATATTCAAAATAGCTGTAAGAAATATAAATAGTAGAATAAAAAAGTTTGCGTTGGATGACGTAATCGACTAATTGTCAGGTGACGTCACTGGAGCTAAGAGCATAGCTTAGAGCGCCATCTATGTGATTACAGGGCTGTTGCCATGTCACATTCTTCTTTTTGTCATGATGTATGTTGAAGGCAGCCTGGTTGTACTAGCTGCCATTCCTTTCCCTTCTTTCCTTCCTTCCTACTAAATACATTGAAATTAATATTTCGAAAGAGCATTATTGCAATGATATGTTTATGGTATTGTTTGCGTTATAATTTTAGTTTTTCAGTTTCTTGTCCGCGAAATAGACTCCAGGTCCCCATAGGTAAAGCGCATATGTCGATTGTGCGTGGTAGCCGAGCGATAAAAATTGAGTGCATGTGGTGTATGGGGAAATCGGGAGACGCGTTGACCATTAAACTTCATCCCGAGTCCAGCGTGGATAAGAAAAACTAAATGGGTTTGCCGAGCGGAGTAGCAGGAGGAGGAGGTGCCAGACGGTGGGCACGGCCGCCCCGCCTCTTTCCTGCTCCCTCCCCGCCCGAAGGCTATTCTTGTAAACAAACCGACGGAGGGCGGCTTACATTCGTGATTGTTGGCTTTTGGCCTTCCAAATACCTTTCGCCGACGACAACATTTTTGGACCCCGCGTGGCCAATCCCCAAGTCTCGGTTCGAGAAACTGAACGTCGTACTTGTTCTTCTGACAGACACGTAGTTATGTCTTTATTTTTTTTCTTCCTTTTTGCTCGTCTTTGGACAAAAATAATTATTTTACGAGTCTTATTGTTCTTCGAAATGCGAGACTTTTTTGTCGCCTTTGAGAACGTTGCTTCTTAGTTCTACGAAATTCAGTTGTCTCTGCTGTTGTTGTCTGGAGCTTTTTTTTTGCGGAACTTGGCGTGATTTGTTAATACGAAACATGGTGGTGTCATAGCGAATTCGTTCGTGGTATTTGCTAGGACGTGACTCCTATATGTAATAGTTGAGGAAATTGTAAAGATAAATCCGTCTCTTAGTTTTTATTTATGACAAGTATTTGGTTTGCCGCTCAAATGAATTCAAGTTTTATTCTTGGAATCAGACGAACGCTTAAAATGGTAGCGTTTCATTTCCGCTCTGACGGTTTTGTTTTTTGACAGTTTTCGTTTGAACGGAGAGGATATTACGGCGATGATAGACCTCATGCTAAGGTGGGCTTGTGCTGGCTTTAAAAATCGAATAGCCACTTTTTGTTGTACATTAAGGAGGTTTTCCAACGGCTAGACGGGTCGTACTAATATTAAATTCAACGTTCAGCCACTGAATACTTAAGTAAGCACTTTTGGCATGCTAAACAATACATTTTTTTTTCTTCATTTTCGTGAAGCGTGTTTCACCTTTTGACCACCATTGATGCCGGCGCCGAGAGACCAGACGTTTAGTTCTCTTTGCGCTGTGTCTGCCGCCTTGAAGGATTTTCTGGCGAAATCTCCCGTTTTCACCTTTTTTTTATTCTTTATACACTCGTCGTACACACGGATATTTGTGTTGGGGGAGGAGGAGGAGGATGGGTCACGTGACGTGGATCGATGCCCGCCAGACACCGTCGTTGGGTGGTACTTCTGCGTGGGAGGGGTTGAAGAGGACTGGCGTGAGGGGTAGGGTAGGGCATCGACAGCAACGCCGTCCTTAATGTAATCAACAAATGCATGAGCACCTTCTTCACGGTGGCTGTTGTGAGCGGTGGTGGTGGGGGTGAGACTGTTTATGGTGGTGGAGGGGGGTATGTGGCTACCACTATCCCGGCGAGTCGTTCTTACCGGTAGCCCGTGACAGCGTTGCCTGTGAAAAGATCGAATCAAAAAGGGAGTGACAAACTGGACAACGTCACCAGTCGAAGTGAAACTCTTTGAACTGAATCAGTGTCACTTTCGAAGTGAAACTAATGGGTGCGAAAGCAGTTTGCATTTAATGCTTGCTTGTATTTTAGTTCACAAACTATTAATTTTGTTTGAATAATTTTGAAGATTAATTTGTTGCTAATACAAAAAATTCTAACCGCAAACTGATTTCACTCCCATTAGTGCCCCTTAGAAAGCAAAGCAAACACCTGCGAGTGATTACACACTAGTGACGATGTCCCCTTGTTAATCCTCCCTTTTTCCTCCGATCTTGTTACAATCGCGGTAGACACATGTAATCGTTCTTACAATCTCGCTCCCTTCTCGTCTTGTTGTCGAACTCCTGAGACATGGCTCCTGTTTATCCACGAGAATCCCTAGGCGACGGTATATCCCTCTGACTGCCGTCGGCTTTTTTATTTTTTGATATTTGAAATGTCGGTGCTTTCTGCGCGCCAATGGCCAGACTTTCCGTTAACGTAAGAGTTATATTTCTCTCGTGTGACATGACCGGTGGAAAAAATATAATGTCGCTATCAGAATCGATCGAAGGGGGAATAGAGAGTGGTCTGGATTGATTTTATTGGAACGGTGCCGGAATGGTTTCACAAATTAAATGAGGATGGCTGAACTTTGGAAAGCTGCCGCTCTTAAGGTTGTCTGCGTGATAGGCGCGTGATAACTAGGATGCTAAGATTTGCATTTATGTCCGGTTGTCTTTTCTATTTGTTTGTATTGTTATTGGCATAATAGCTTTTTAATGGATACAGTTGTATTAGTTTCTGCATTTATCCAATGATCCTCTCTGACATAATCGAAGTTTATGAACATGAAAAATACGATTCACTGAAACTTGAACACTGAAACAATGAGATGGGCAAAAGATGGAGTGCGCTTATGGACTGACACAGATGGACCGTTGTGGGGACGATGTTCCGGTTCTCGGTCACGAATTAATGGTGGTCGGCATTACGGCCTCCATCTCATCTGTAATAGCCCGGCGAAACTAAAACCTCAGTAGAAGTTTTCGTAGCGCGTGGGTGCGGAATTGGATGATTGCCACCGGGTCCCATATACGCAGGCCAGCACCGAATTTTAAAACCCCAAGTTCCCCAATCCTCTCCTTCCTCCCGACTACAAATTGAGGCCGACCGCGTCCGCACAATTCGGAATACGAGTAATATTTTCCGTGTGTGTGTGGCTGGCGACTCTGGACGAGTCGTTCTGCGGACGCGAGCGATGCAGGGAATCAGATAGGGGTTGCTTTTGCGGTACTGCTGTGCTATGCGGGCGAGTGTTCTAATAAGGGATTGACAAACCGAGTGGCAATGCCATTATTTATTAATTCGCGTATTTTTCATTCTATTTTTCACGGAGATGTTATCCTGCCTTATTTGCTTTTATATGAGACCAAATACGAAATGCTTAATTGATATTCCTTCCTACTACGTAATTATTAAATCATGAGTGCATCGCAACTGTCTTTTCTGCAATTTAATATTAAAATAAATATCTACGCATACTCGATGCACCCCCGCTGATGCGCAATTTGTGTACTTACATTGGCTGTGCCCGGGAATCGAACCCAGACCAGTCGGGCCACTGGTCTATCTCTCAACCAGTTTAGCTTCGACTAGTTGCACAGTTATATCGGGCGATAATATTCACAATTTTTAGAAAAGAGATTCATTTTTAAAACATGCGACACATTAGGATGCTGGCGAAGTACTTTCGTTCATTAATATTACATTAGTTTCATAAATTAACAACTACAAGATGATTCGTTAATTTATTTAAAAAAAAAGCGTTAAGTGAAAATACAACATCAAATTAATGCGTTTCCATTTACCGTGCGCTGGTAATTTCAGCTAAGCAACAAATATTCCAATTTTCCTCACATCGACATTGTAAGGTTTATCGGATTTAAAAAAGCTTAGTTTTTTACTGCCAGCTCATAATACACTGCAAGATCGTAAACGATCGATTTTTCCATCCGGCACGATCAACGAGAGCGAGAGAGACAGAGAGAGTGGCTTTTGACGAGGCGAGTCCGACGCAGTAATAATCGAGATCACTCTTGTACTGTCTTCCAATTAACCGTCGGAGACTGATTTTATTCTTTTATATATATTTTTTTTATCGACTGCCGCCGATGACGAAACCGGGGCGCACGCACAATGCGGCGCGGCGCGACTGCGGGGAGAAGTTGGGGGAGCTTCCGCTTTTCGTAGATGTATTCGTTCTTTCTCGCGCTCGGCGCGGGAAAATTAACTTGGCGCCGTCGCTGAGCTAGAGCGAACCGCGGTCGACAACGGGATTGACGATCAACTTCTAACCTTACTGAGACCAACGACGTGATTTGTACGATCCGTGTAGCTCAATGAGTATAGCAACAGACTGATGATCGGGGGGGGGTTTCGATTCGGGAATCCGGGTTCGATTCCCGACGCAGGCTCTTGTTGATTCAATGATCCCGGGATACTGGTGAAAATGAGCAACCCGAAGGGTACAGAATCTCCTGGAGTTATATTCACTTAGTGAGGGGAATTTCCCCACTAAAAAAATTATTATTTATGTTTAATGCCGATCAATGATCATCATCATTGTAAGGTTTATTACAGCAGGATAGTATGTATCCCTCTTATCGTTTGAGCAATTGTGGAGGGAGCACCATGCTGATTATCGGTGGTATAGTGGATAGCGTTCTCGTCTTCTGCGTCCGTGATCGCGGGTTCGATTCCCGGCCGAGACCTTCCGAATTTTTCGTGTGAGGGAAATTCGTACCTATCTTCGGAATGAAAATAAAACCATGAGACCCGTGCCTGTATGTTGATACACTTAAAAGATCCCTATCTAGGCCAAATTCCGAATTACCAAGTCGACCCTGGGGTCTTTGAAACGAAAACGTTCATAAGATAGCAACAAATAGCACAAAACTTAACAAAAAGTACAAAAAAACAAAAGACGCGCCAGTGTATCGAAATTGTCTGGAATTTTGAATCCCGTTACTAAATGGAATAGCTGTTCCGTTTTTCATCCATCTATCAGGATTCAGATTGGCTTTTCGGTGCGCTGTTGATCTTAAGCAAACTGTTTAACAAAAATGGCGCAATTTGTTTCTGTTGTGTTATGCTCATAGAACTTCTGGTGGTTCTTAGCTAAAGTGCGTTCCCTCTTTCAAGCAGATTATATTTTCTACAACCCGCATTGGTCGATCAGAATCTGTTTTCTTCACAACGCCCATATATATGTACGAGAGTTTGCGCAGAGCTTCGCGTTTTGATTTCAATTAATGAAATGGATTAAAGGGTACGGTTCCTTCGCGTCTGAGTTGGTGGATATCGACTGAATCCCTTGTTTCGGCGCAATCCCTTTCCTTTATCTCATTAATAAAAATACTGTCTGCACGTATCTCTCCACTAAAAATAAATCCGTATATTATGTCTGAATCAGATAAGAGGTCAAAAATTTTGTGGTTAAAAATAGACAAAAATTTTCAACTTCATTCAATAATCTAGACCAAGATAATCGCGATGATTTCGAAACTTAGAATTCGTCATTTGTATCCCATATTTCTAGAAATTTATATTCCTGTTGCGCTCTCGTGCCTAGACAGAAAAAACGTGTGTTTTTTTGCAACTTTAAAATTTAAACATTGAACTAGAGTGCCCACAAAGTGGTGATGCCATTTACAAAAGGCAATTTCATTTTTTTTAACGGATGGGGAAATTATACCTTCAAATTTCAAATTCTGGCGTACAAATTTCGTGGAAACGGTCGCAATGTCGCGACATTTACCATTCCGTTCCATATTGTCGCTGCGGGCAAAATACTTGGATTAAACGACTCGCGATGCTTTTGTTGTTCCCTTGCGAGTTAGTTCACGGGCCACGAATCCAATAAGCACACTCTTTCGAAGAATGGTTAAATGTTGTATATAGTCTAGATTACAGCCTATTTCAACGGAAAGCCTAACGGTTGTTTAAAGGAGAAAAAAAAACGATTGTCGTTGGTGTCTAGCTCTTACTTTACCAGTGAGACAGCGGTGTCCCATATGCTGTTATATTTTTTGGGGTAAAACGATGGAATTATATTTTCCAGTTTTTAAAATTTTGCTGCTAACAAAATTTTAAACGATATATATATTTTTAAAAAATATTCATTAGAAGTGCCGGGGTCCATTTGAAAGCATCCTCGAATATGACCAGGGCAAGCCTTGAACACCAGTGTCCCACTGGAAGTCATTTGAAAAAATTGAGTGGATCATGTACCTGTACAAACAAGATCTAGAACCACCGCTTGATGTATTATAGGATTCGCCATTTTTACATTAAAACTTCCTAATAAATCTAAATATCGCCGTTCTCCTCCTAACTCATCAGGCAGCTACAAAAACTTGCGTTGGCTGCCAGTGGGACACCGGTGTCCCAAATTCCAAAACCCGATTCTCTCGAAACTTTTTTTACAGCATTGGTGAATTATCAAAAATCAACGATGAAACCAGGATAGACTGGGTATTAGGACGGCTGAGTCGGGTTCATCGCTGTTTTTAAAAATGGGCAGCGAAAAGGTTAGACAACATCTACTGTGCATACACGTGTATCTTGTGCGGTAAAATACACATACACATGGGCGGAGGATCTCAGGATGATCCACCTCGTCGATGACTATGACGACAACGCGATTTCAGTTGGGAGTTCCATTAGTGTGACGCGAAGGAGGCAAACGCGTCACGCTCTCGCGACCGAGAGGCACGTCAGGGGTTGAGAGTTGGCTGGGGTGGTGACTTGAGGGGGTGGTTAATTATATTGAGCATCTCTCACCCGCGTTCCCAAGGCCCCCACCTACCCTCATCACAAATGCCGAGCAATTTTCCCTGCGCCGTCTTCCTGTTACCTACCGTCTATTGGATTTTCAGGCGATTGGTAATAAGACTTTGTAATTTTTGACGTTAAAATACCATTAATTTGAAATTATTTAAAATTAAACAAAATAATTTGAAAACAAAAAACAAAAAATAATACGACAATAAAACGAAATAATTTGAAATTTAATTTGATGGCAAAATACCATTATAGTGCAAATTAATTTGAAACTTAATTGAATTGTAAAATACCAATAAAATACGGGTTGAGAAAAAGAGGAAATATCAATGAAAAGCATTTTCGTTGTTAACTTTACCTTGTTTTTTTTTGTTAACTTTACCTTGTTTTTTTTCGTTGTTAACTTTTACCTTTATTTTTGTTGTTAACTTTACCTTGTTTTTTTCCAATGCCTCACGGTATTTACGGGAGTAAAAAATTCTGTAGAGGGGTGCCAAAAAATTTGCTCAAAGAGTACAAGATGAATTAATTTAGAAAAATTAATGATAATACGATTTAATGAGTTTGCAACGCGCATTACGCAACTTTCTTCATTAACAATTTTTATTGAACCAATGGTGCTGAATGATAACAAATTTGATTTTATATTTACATATATTGGACTCGTTGCGACAACAATTTTTTTTTTCATTTTTAGATTTGTTGGGTTCATTGTGTCACATCAGGTGATTTACGCAGGAATGTGTCTACCTAATGACGCACTCTCATTTTTGTTTTTGGATCATTTTTGAACGTGGGGCATTCTTTAAAAAATATCAATTTACGCACGTGTACTTCTTATTAAATGTCGTATTGCGTTGGAGTCTCATGAGGACGAGGTCCACCACCCACAGTCCTCCCCACCCCCTCCCAGACGCAACGACTTTCTACAAATAATCGATCGGCAGCCTTTAGTCGTCACTCGGAACGGAAGATGTAATGTTATTCTAATGAGCGCTAAATGAGAGCAGAGCTCTTTTTCTAGCGCTCGATCACTCCCCCACCGACACTCTCTCCCTACCCACTACCACCACCACCAACCCCTAGCTCTTCTCAACCGCGCTACGCCTCTCACAGGACCACTTCGACGTAGAAATAACCTTATTCTATTTTTGTTTTGTTCAGAGCTATCTCTGATGATAGCGTTGGAACAAAGGCGGGGCATTCCGTAGCCATGCGTACGCCCTGAGCAAATGTGGTACGATGGTGCCCTCTTGTTGTTCCCGTGGTTGGTCTTGGTAGACAGAATTGAAGATTGCCTTAAGCGTCCTCCTCCCCAATCTTAATCAGAAGTTTGTGGTAGCATGTTTTAAAAAATTGGGTCTAAACAGACCTAAGTATTTTTTTTTTTTTGTAAATCACCGTAGCGCCTAGTGCACTACAGGATTACTGCACCTTCGAATCTCTATAGAGATTATGTGAGGGGCAGGG
>JAUJYS010003333.1:0-13251 GCA_033995665.1 Melogona broelemanni | reverse complement strand
CGAATGGACTTCGGTGACTGACGAAATCGACATATATCGGGGGGGGGGGGGAGAAGATATTTTCTTGTGGCATGTGAGCATCTGCGAAACCATTTGTGGCATCTGCGAAAATGTATGACCCGTCGACCCAGTCGGTATCGAAACCGGCTGCGGTGCGGTGGTCCCGGGTTCGATTCCTGGCATGGGTTTATGCGTTATGCGTTTATTCGATCCCGGGTTACTGGTAAAAATGTACTCCTCATACATTGCCAAAATGCCATGAGGGGTACAAAATCTCTGAGAAATAAATTAGCGTTAAAGCTAAGCAGTGCCATAGACAGATCAAGTTATGATAAATTAACCTCATCAACCCGCCTTTAATCAATTACTTCAATATTAACTTCCCAAGGTCATAAAAATTTAGCAACAGTTTTCCTTACTACAATTATTTCTTTCTCTTGCATCATTATCGACTTCAATCGCGATATATTAAATTCCCAAAACATATCCTCTAATTGCACTAACAACAAAAAACAATACATATTTTTTAATAGTTTTCCACAACGCAGAGCAATTTACCCAAAGCAAGTAGCTGACCCCTGAAGGTCGGCGTACCCCAGGTTAAGAATCGCTGCACTACCCACACTGCTAATCAGGCCCAGCGCTGAAACGAGACTCAGTGCCCAAAGTAAACTTTAAATAACGGTCAAATGTTTGGCTGGTGGCGCGTGCTGAAATTAAAAATCGATCCACTGAGGGAAAATACTGTAAATTTATACGGGGTGAAAGAGAGGGAGGGGCGGTAAATTCCCAGCGTTGGAAATGAATTTGCCTCTGGACTAGAAAATATATATATACTCGTAAATGCCGCTCAGCAAAAATGAAAAAGCGCGTTGGAGTAACAACTGCAACCACGGATAACGCTTCATTAGTCTCCTAATCGTTCGGATCGAAATCTAGCTTCTCCCCCGAAATTGATTTCACAATGAATGCCAAAATTACAATAATACCAGTTGTTCAAAAATGAAAGCCATTATCGGCTTCGGGCGCCAACGATGCCAGATTCGTACGAGAGATTACCGACGCTTTGGGAAACCATTTTCCCCCATCGTTCACTGATCCCAGCGCGAAATGATTTAACGGACTTGATTTAAATAGAAAGCTCCACATATTTAGTTATTTTTTTGTCGTAAACGTGGATTCACGAAATTTTGATACCTTTAGCGAATATCAAACGTTTCAATTAATGTTGTTTCAATTAATATTTACTCGATTTATATTTTTCAAGCGTTTAGAAATGGAGATCAATATTTCTGATCCCCCAAATCGTTTTGCCGTTGTAGTAAGACCAGCAGAAGGTTATACTGCATTTTCTAACCGTGGAATGAAATCAATAGAATTCCCTGGAATAGGCATATGGGTCGTGAAATGAGTCTGATAAAACTTCAGAGAACCTGGGAGAACCACGAGCAAAATTTAAAAGATAAATGTAAAACAATGAACCATTGTCGCTTCAAAGATCACAATTAAAAATAATTATTTTGTCCCTTTTTTAAGCTAAAAATACATTTTTTCAATTCGTGCCAAACTACAAAATGAATCAGTTTTATTTTTACGAGCAAAAAAAAAAAAATGGCCGCCTCATGTCCATCATGAGAAAACAGCAAATATAGATCATATGCCACATAGCGGACACGTTCGACTCCGTTAGCCACTCCTTTATGATCTCGATTCGAGCCGATCTCTGTCAAGTCCACATTTCCGGTACACATATACTGCGAAGGTGGGGATAGAGAACCGGAGGTTATAAATATCAAGTCGCAATATGTATCTGGCAGCATTGGATGGTGGAAGGGAGAATAATGGCGGTGGGTATGCCTGGAATGCGGCGACTGCGGTGAATGTGCAGATCGCGTTGGGAAACAATGTTGCCGAACCACCACTCACATTTTCCACGTTTCTCACGTTGTAACTCCCCCCTAAAAACCACCCACAGCACCCAGCGCACCCCTCTAGACCCGGAAGTACCCAACTTTGTCCTCGCTAATTCACTAGGACTATATTATTTTTGTTACAACTCGGATGGAAGGGGACTTCTTAACGGAATGACAACCATTATGTAATGGCGACACACATAGAATAAATTCCTTTACATACATTTCACAAACGTCATTCGTAAACGTAGGAGCCGCTGCGATTGCTAAGGAATGCTAAAAATACCCATGTGTTGATCATAATGGATGGTCATCAAAATTAGTTACACACATCCAGGATTGTCACTTACAATATGCAGGCTTCAATCCTGTATTTGGCTACAGCCTGTTTTATTGGATGGTATTGGCAATCGCAGAGCCATGCTGTGTTCAAGTACGCAATTACGTAAAATTTGTTTATTTACCGTATTATCAGCCATGTTGCCCGCGGGTTATAAGCGTGGCGCGGCAGCTGATGTGGTTGTTGCGAGTGGAGTGGCAGAATTCAAATCTGTGAAAATAGATTGGAAAATTAAAAGATGATCCTGAATAAGGATGTCATACATGCAGCGTTAACATATTCTATAAAAATTAAAATGTGTTCTCAAACATAAGAGTAATAAATGAATAAGAAATAAAAAATAAGTAGTATTATCTAGAAAGAAAGTTTCGTCTTCGACCAGTGGAGACCGGAAACAGCAACTTCTTGTGATAACAATTTTATTATTATCGTAGGAATCTTAAATTACAAACTCTCGGTGGGATGAATTGTATATGCATTATTTGAAAACAAGAGATTTAATAAAACATGTTTACAAACAGTGTGACTTCCTGTGGGTCACGCGTTTCATCTTTTATCACGTGACCCACAGGAAGAGTCACACTGTTTGTAAACTTGTTTTTTTCATCTCTAGTTAGCAAATAATGCATATAAAATTCATCCCACCGAGAGTACAAACTCTCGGTTTTTAAGATTCCTACGATAATAATAAAATTGTTATCACAAGAAGTTGCTGTTTCCGGTCTCCACTGGTCGATGACGAAATTTATAGTTAATTCTCCACAACGGCTCCTAAGAACAATCATCGAAATCAAGTACAGGATGGGCACCAAAAAGGTACCCTAAATTCATCTTAACAGATCTTCGCGAAAAGTTGACCGATTTTCTTAAAACTTGGCATGGGTGTTGATCAACTCCTTTTTTTTCAAATTCCTCGCGCATAGGTAGCTCTCATTGGACTCGTGCCGTTGTCAACTTGATTCAAACTAACGTTCAGTGAGGCGACCGAACTGCGATATTTTTTACGAAAAACAAAAAAATTATTGTGCTTGGCGATGCGTATAAAAGTTACTTGAGAAATATTAACCGTGAATGGCTTCATATACGTTGAGAGTCGTGCGGAAATCGGGAGACCAAGAAGGGCCCGCAAATGAAAAAAAATATGGCTCAAGTTGACACAGTTGGTTTTGAACCAGGATAAGTGACCTTAAAATTGCAAAAGACAGGGAAATATTGTAGGAATGTCTGGTCTTTCGAAGTCTTTTGTGCAACCGTAAATAAAAATTTGTTTTAAATTTGAATTGTTTTAATAAGTTAGCATGCAATCGCTGCAATAGCAGTCAATAGACGCGAAATTTGCTCAGCAGAGTTTGTTTTCGCGTTTCATTTTTTTGAAAAAATTAGGATAATTTGAAAAAAACTAAAATTATAAAAAAAATTGTTATTAGTACCGTATATGAATGTTTTGCAAAATTTCAAAGCATTCTGTAAATATATGCTCAATTTGTAGCTAAACCATTTGGGGTGCCTTTTTTGTGCCCATCCTGTAGTATTATCCTAAACCTGAAACATTTTGGTAAATTATATAAAACCATGTACAAAATTTTATCCAATTATTTTTTATGATTTTTTTATAAATTTATGCTTAAAACAATTAAACCCGCTTTTAAAAAAAATATTAATTAAATTAAAAATTAGACGCGCCTTTTAACGATTGTTTTAAACATGTTAAATCGGCATTCTTTACCATAAATATATTATTCAACTGGATCGCGTTCAACTTTCAAATTTTTCTCTCGTTAATGTAAAATTGAGCTCTTAGAATCTAGTCTACTATCACGGGAGGTAACTTAAATTATCACGTGACATTTTATATCGTTGGTGCGTTGGATATTAGGTTCAATGGGCCTTTTGATTAAGCTGTAGCAAGATCACAGCTTGTTGGTCGACGGCAAAACGCACCCGCAAAAAAAATGAGTGAAAAGGAACTTTGTAAGGAGAACAATTTACGCCTGATTTGAGTTTCCGCATGGTATGGCACATAAGCTTTTGAATAAACCCTTGCTATCGAAAATATTTTTTTTTCTTTTTTTTTTTTTTGAACGCGTTCCTTTTAAGTTTAGAATCTGTTGACATGCCAAAGTTCTTGACATAATCCCCATGCCATGATGCTAGATTACCAGGACATAAAGCAACCACCACCACCAAACCAGAACGCTTTCAGCTTTGTGAGCAAGTGTGCTCACGAATCCACATAGCGGGTGGGTTTTAGAGAAGACGGTTTAGTAAACTTTAGAATTTCCCTGATACAGGGAAAATAATATTGATCTATCTATTAGAAAATATGCTTCAACGATTTAGAAACTGAGCTGCGGTTGTCAAAGAGATGTATTTGTAGAGGATGCATGTCGAAACGTCCTAGATCCTCTGTTCTAACCTGCTTGAGTGAGGCACGTTTTTACATTGACACGAACATGGTATCTGCAAATGTTGGATTTTCTAAACACTTGATCGCAATTGTTCCATCAATAAATCCTCCTTTGCTGTAGGCAATATCACTCGTTTCGATAGGCTTAAAGTTCGTTATCCATACCGTTCCGCGTCACTGAACCGACACACCTTCGTAGGCACAAAACTCCGAAATAAAAACGTCCAGGCAATCAATGAACTTATCCTTTTCAAATAGGCAAGATCACTTAACAAGATTACTTATCGTCTTCCTCCACTCGGTTACAAAACTTAATTTCCATTAAAACGATTTAAAAACAAAACACAAAGACAGAAAAGTCTAAAACGTCGTGTTGGCAGAACGACGTCGGAAAAATCAACAACCTAGTTTTTCACCGGAAGCCACATCTAGATCCTGTGACGTCACGCCTCCATCTCTGTCCACTCCGCCATCTACCGTCCACCTCTCGCAACTCTCCTGCTTTAATTTAAAAGAACAAAACTGCGATTCGTACTTTTATGCGTTTACAGTATCCCATAGCTTTCTCCAGTGTTGGGTAGGAACGGAACGGAAAGTTCCCGTTCCCAGGAACGCGTTCCTTTTTTGAGGAACGGAGGAACGCCAACGTTCCTTTTTATTTTTGACGAACGGAGGAACGCCAACGTTCCTTTTTATTTTTGAGGAACGGATTAACGCCAACGTTCCTTTTTTGATCGGAGGAACGGGAACTAGTTCCTTTTCAAAAGGAACGAACCCAACACTGGTAGTATCCCTATACTATAAGTGGTTCGCTTAAACAGGTGGAGCTCATTTTTGGCAGGCAGCATGTTACAATTATTGCCGATACAGTCGCCCAGTCACCCAAATGAGCGCTTAATGGGTGATTTTTAAAATATTTATCGAAAGTGCCTTCTATAGTTATAAATCTGAAATCATTCCCGAAACAGCTGACTGTTCGTTATCAAAAGTCGCCAAAAACTGTGATGCGTATCAGTCGTAAACTGTTTGCAGTATCAGTGAAAGAATTAATTTTTGGTCAAGACATTTTTTTCTCTACTAAAATGAACGTCAAATTTTATACATTAAAAATTGTACCCTTCACCACAGCATTTTGTTTCGTTAGATTTGAACCAGGTGGTGTGGCACCTGCGACGTGATCTGAACCGATGATGTCCGTGTCGCAACCGCTTCTGTCGTGCTGACGAATTGAGCGGTTTTCTGTCGTGCTACTAAGGAATTTTCCTGCACGAATAAATATCGGTTTCTGGTTCCACCTCCTCCATCTCTTTTACCCGCTGGCCGAGATGCCTTGCTTTTGTTTTTTATTTTATCGTTGGCTCTTTTGTGTGGTGGCCGCGAGAATCGGCTTTTCTATATCCATGACAAATGCGCCCTGCGATATGACGGAAACGGAATTGTCGGTCGTCCACAATTTGCGTTCGTGGCTAGCAAGCGTTACAAAGATGGGTCGAGTACACTGGTTGTACCCTGGGGCCGATGACTACTGTAATATAACGCTTTAAGGATTTTAGTTTTCGAGGATATTGGCACTTACAAAGTTCGTAATTTTGTTTTAAATCTTTCTTTTTCGATATGACTCAGCATATTCCCTAGTCAATAAAAAATTCTATGAAAGTAAGGATATTGTTCTAGAAAAATAATTTATAAATTAAAATAACCTCGAAACAGGCTGTCAGGAATTCAGGACCTAATTAATATACTGCTCGATGCACTTATTTTTGTTGCTTTAATTGTAAATTTCAGATATTTTCAACGTTCCTTTTTTTTCTTTTCTTCGAATTATTATAGAATAATTCATATTGCACTCTTCGTTATTCATCAATTCTTCTTGTTTTACTTTTGACAATCAATTAAATTGTCTGACAACAGTGGTAGCGATCGACCTTTTGTTTCTTAAATCGGATTCGATTTGATAAACTTGATCTACGGGTCTGTCATTGTTTGTCTTAGTGCTCTGATTCTCCCCCCATCGGTTTTCATGTTTCTGCAGCAATTACTTATGATATATAAACGTCAAGATTTTTATAGTGCGTATACGTTTCTATAAATGGACCTTTTTTGTTTTTTCTAGCCACACACACACACACACACACACAGTCACACCGCACGCAAACGTGCATCGGTAGCCAACAAACAAAAACTGGTCTGCTCGTCGACCGATCTATGATATTTGTCGTGATGAGTCCCCCCGGATTGTTTCCGACTCTTTATTATTTATTATTTTCTAGTGAACGTTGTCGGTTAGCGGCAGTATATGCGTTCCACCAAGTCATTGCTCGCGAATAGGATCAAAAAGTAGGCTATGGGCAAGCGCACCAATTTTGGCATGAATTTGGTTATGTTTTTAAGGGCGTGGTTTTAGACTTTGTTTACGAATTGATTCCCGATTTTCGAAGATCACGATCAATGACGTCATAGTTGATCGCCATATTAAGTGTGAACGCTACTATTCGAAATCTTCACAGGAGCTGTCGAAAGAAAAAGTATCCACGAACATAACGCGATTCACCAGCTTCAAATTACTCAAAGTTACTGTCACAAGGTGGGAACAGAGATTTTTAATTACGATAAAACGCTCGCGATGCACCTGTCATTGTTCTTTGGTGATGTCCGTTATTTTCAACAACGGTCGATCAGGTTACTTCGCGATGAGAACTGTCTGTTTCTTTGCTAGTATTAATTTTAGGTGCACCCAATAAAACTAAATTTACTGTTTTTAAATAATTAATAAAACTGAATTTACGTGCATAATTTTATTTTAAATCACCGTAGTGCCTAGTGCACTACAACCAAAATAATTGGTTCCGCCCAAACAAATAATTATTGGTAGTAGTTCATCTATTTTCAAATTGTATCACTGACACCAGGCCACCTGGTACTTTTAAATACGTTGGAAAATTTCACCAGCCCGACAAAAAAATCGTGACGTCACACCGTCAGTCACGTGGCCCCATACCTGGTATACCAAAACCTTACCAACGTATTCGTCTTCCATTATGAAACCGATACCGTATTTTATCATCTTTATTTTCTTGAAATGTTTTGGAAAATTTCACCAGCCCGACAAAAAAATTGTGACGTCACCCCGTCAGTCACGTGGCCCCATACCTCTAGTATAGGTACGTGGTACATGGTTCCGCATATTGTCGGTAGGTTGGATTTTGCGCATCCCATTGGCGTTGCGGCCAATTTCTGCGGCGCCATGCGGCTGGTCAGTGGCACGGATCCTGCACCCCGCTGTGGTGCGCGCTATTCAAATTTGGGCATCCTACCAGCACAAAGCTCTACTGCGTGGAAATTTGCGTAGCTATGTCGTTTCTAATAAAAAACATTCCATTTGCCTAAGCGTTGTTCGTAATTTTTTTCTGTTGTTAATATATGCCGAGCAAACTGAGTGGATGGAACAAAAAATATCAAAAGTGTGTGGGGGGGTACGAAAAACAATGATAACAATGCGCCATCTTTCATCGTCGGTTTTGAAACACGAATGGCATCCGGCGAACATCTGCAATCGCTTTTTGCGTTATAACATTTGCGTAATAACATTCCACGCGCATCGTGTGGCCTTCAGCGATTAATAAGATTTTTGTTATGAAAGTCTTTTGCGGCCAATTCTATGTTTAAACTACGACTTTGCCCAGCTCATTATTATGAAAATTGCTTTAGCCTTAAAATTGGCCGTTGTACCCTTCCGCTAGAGGTTGCCCATTCAGAGACCTCCTCACGTGCACTTTCGTATTTGCTGCCGTCCCCCCTCTCAACCCACTGCCACTGAATCAGGTATTCACCTTTGCTGGTTGATCAGCGATCGATTATGTTTTGATAAATATATGCTCGTTGGTTATATCCGACTGAGACCTAGCGTCAATCAATCAAGAATTTTGAACGTGCATGGGCGATTAAATTTCCTTAATTTCATCCACCGTATCCCGGGCAAAGCCGAGAAATTTTTATAGTTTCCTATGGAAACGCCCGCTGCTTTAGCAAATCGTGTTGCTGCCCCCGAAATGGCAAATTGGAAAGCAGCATTGTACTGTGTGATTGCCTTACACGAGGCAGCAACACATTTGTCTATGCAAACGCCCTCTGTTTTATCAAATTCGTGTTGCTGTCCCCGAATTGACAAAACTGGAAAGAAGCATTTAAAATATAATAATTTGTATTTCGAATAAAAATCCAGGAAATCATATCTGATGTAGCCAATCTTGGGTTTAAGGAGGATGCCTCTTTCTAGTGGAATTCACAAGCGCGCCTGTCTCGATACACCGTTTAGAAGTCGTGATGCGCTTTAGTTATTTTTTATTCTTGTTTTCAGACAGGGAGCCCGTATTATTATTATAATGGTGGTGGATAGACTCACGTATGCATTATCATACGTGTGGCGAGTCTTTTTCCTCCTGAGATCTCCCACCCTGAAGCCTGAATACTGAACACTTAACCTGTTTGAGACAAACTTCGCGGAAAGGCGAGCTATTTTTCCGGCCGGCCGTTGAAACATCTCTGAAGGACCTCCAAACCGATCTAACTTGCGACCAGTTGAGCATCCTCGTGTTTCTTTTCATTTGGGAGTCACTAGTGTTTTGCTCAGTTTCTTAGGAAACTGGCATTATTCGAACTCCACATTGGATTTACGAATTCAGCAATATTGGTTTATTATAAAAGATTTGGATTTGGTTTATTATGGAAGATATTTCTCATTTAAAAACCTTACGCCCTTTTCACTCATTTCTAAAGAGAAAACCATCTAATACATGTGTGTATAGCCAACCGATTTACGCACAAGACATACGATAACAAATAAATATAATAAACGATTTCATTTCTTGTTAATTAATCCACAAACTAATATGCTGGTAAATTTATCTGGTTTTGCATATTTTTACGAATATTAAATTAGAATTAAAATTACCAGTGAAAACTATTGACATTGTCTGCCATATCAACCTTTTCAATAATAATTCTTAGCGCTTCGTAATTTTTGGTTTCTATTACTTTTGTTGACATCACATATTGGGTGTATTTTTTTCATAGGTTTGTTTTAAAAACACGCAATTATAGCAGATGCACCTGTTTTAATGTTAGATAATTTGCAGATATACCTGTAGTATATTTTGGAGATTAGAAAAAAGTAAACTAGAAGCTAACCGCGAATTGATCCCGAGGAGCAATTTTTGATTTTTATCTTTCCGTGAGTGCAATAACATTTTTCCGATTTATTATCCACCGATATAAGCTTAATAAGCGATGTTATTCCTAAAAATCGTAAATGTCGCTGATTGTCTGTGACAATGTACTTTGACTGACCTCCTTCCAGCAAAATCGATGGTTTGACGTGTATCTTTTGTTTGCAATATAAAAAATTTACTGCCTGTTAGTGGACTCGAGCATTGCCTATAGTCAGTTTATCGACGATATATATTTTTTTCTTCGTTGAATTTCTCAGCCTCAGGTGATTGGCGCGAAAATGCGTGCTTTCTGGTACACAATGTTTCACGCCCGACCGCGCCTACTGCCTGTAGTAATTAAAGCTCGATTATTGGCACTAATTATTTTGAATAGCCTTAATCTTGGCGTGTACCACGCTGCTTGACCTGCTCATACTTAAGCGAAAGGGTGACTGTACTCGCCAAATGTCACCCAGGACGGCTTCTTCTACGATTTTACACATCTTGCTTCAATTTTATGATTGAATTTTATGATCGCTTGAGAAATTATGAAGGGGCACATTTTCACCAGTATATCGGGATCGAATAACGAATGGCCGAACCCGGGATCGCCGCGCACATGGCGGATCCTCTGCCACTGAGCTGTGACAACCGCATTCATTTCAAATTGTCTTTTATTGGATTATTTAATTGGACAAATACATGATGATATTTCTCGATTGTTAAGGGACACGCCTGCAATCGTTTATAGCTATATATAAATTTATGTTTTTAAATTGGTTTGAGATTAGCTGAGCCAATTGGCTTGAGATTGGCTGAAGCAATGATTACGTCAAATTTTTCATTGCAGCTTATTTTTTTAAACTGGTTTTGTTGAACCGTTTCTGATCCTTGGATTGTCTGAGATACTGGTTGTGGCTTACAGATAAATACATGTATATTTTTGACAGCATATAATGACATACTATAAAAAAAATCTTCAACATAATTTTATGTAAATTGTTTGCCATTTCGCTTGTTGTGGCTTCGACTAATTTCCTTTCAATTTGTTCTGACCATTTAACGCTCATTGGTTAAGCATTTATCTCACTGCGAAAAACCGCAACATTTTTTTCCCGTATGGACTACCAAAAGTTATCCTTATTTACGCATAATTGTTACGATTCGACGTTCACTTTTTTTCGGCGCATTCCAATAAATTTTCATTGTTGGGCAGGCAGCCTCCACGCGATCTACCTAATTTCTTCCCGCCGCGCCGAAATTATAGCACCGGTTTGTGTTCGCTCTGTTTGTTAAAAATTGTAATTTTTGCTCGGCGCAACCCGACTTATTATTGTTTGACGCGCGGAACGTTCAGTTTTCTCGCGCGCGCCCTTTTCTCACAATTGTTTAATAAATTGTCTCGGCAAGTAAATTACGCTATTAGGCCATTTAGTGTAACAGCACATCCACTCGCTCGTGCGCTAAGGAATGCTACGTTTGCCCGTCAGGCGCCCGCTTCACGCAAATGGGCCAACTAATTAAGGCGTTTGCGAAGGGAATTGGTGAACGCGTTTCTCCATCCATTTGTTTATTCAGTGTCTATATCTGACTGACGGGGAATTGCCTGTTAACATTTCTTAGCTAGTTCAAGTCGACTTAAGGGTGCGTTGGTCTTTTTCGGCGGGAATGTCACGCAATTGAAATAGTAGCACGCACCCCTGACCGATATTAATTAACTCGTAAGATCGAAAATAAAATTTTGAAGTTGTGGAAGCTTCAAGCAATTCTAGCGGCTATCATTTGTACTTGTACTTGCGATACTTGCCACAATTTTGTGTTTCAATGTGTGGCGTGCACGGCATGATCAGCAAAATACCACAGTACACCAATGGCGAAGTGACTAAGTTCCCAATTAAAGCGAGAACTGTCGTTTGTAGTGTTCCACTTCTACTAAAAATAACTAAACTAAAAATAAAATGCATTTAGGCAGTATACAGTATGTAGTATACAGTACTTTAGAAATTCTTATTTAAAAAAAATAATAATAAAAGATTTAAATGGATTTAGTTATAAATATTCAAATGCTATAATTATGCGTGAATGCCAATTAGCTGTGCCGCAGGTACAAGTATTCATGAATGCGAAACAAATTGCAAAAGAAAATATTTCATAACCTCGTTTGTGACTTGTACCAAAACATGGGATAACAGCTAAATTTGCTAAGTTTAATTTCCATGTATAGCAGTGTGACTGCCTCTATGATGATGAGGCTAACCAAGTACATTTGATAAACATTACCGTTGGTGCTGACATATTGCATTACATGAACAATGCAGTCATCTAAGTAGCATTGATGGTTATGGTCATGTTACAGCATGATTTTTCTTTAATTGGCCTAGTACAGCAACTTTTTCTGTCGTGATCTGTCGGTTCAACTAATATGTTTGCTATGGCACATGTATATGCTCGAAACATATTTAAATTGCGGTGGATTTATACGCTTACAGAATCGGCCAGCATATTCGAGTACCGACAGATCTCATGTCTTGTTTTATTTAGTCGTGATCTTTTCTTGCATTTCTGACGCTGTTACGAGTCTATCTCGGTATTTTCCGGGAGTCTGACAAGGTGTGTAGCTGGATTTAATATTTCTGAAAGAATTCGCTTTTTATTTCCCTCGCCACCCACGCTCCAATTTTGATGGCTGACGAAGTTTGGCGAAGTTTGTATAATTTCTCTCTGTTTGTGATGAAGTCGGTCCCACCAATGAGCCCCGTGACGGTGTGAGCTTAAGTGCCGTGTGTGATGGCCACGTGAAATTATGTTGCTAGGTACGTCACTTTTTGCGGGGACGCTCGGTTATGTTCAAAATCATGAGTTGCATTTAATTATGATCACGTTCTTGTAAGCGTCGACGTGAATCTAAGACTGCCCGTGTTACACGTGTAATCTGTTACTCGAGCCATTTTTGCTTTCACTTCCCTCTCAGTTAGTTGAGAAAGAATCGTGTTGCCCTGCTTTGAATTATCATGCCTTTTGTCTTCCAATAGTCTAATTAGTTGTAAACTTTGTTGGCAAAACACTTTTTTTTTTCCTTTTATAAAAATGAATTGTTGTGAAGTTAAAAAGAAGAGATGAAATTTATGATTAATCTGATCCAAATTTCCACATTGTCAATTATTCTATGTAACGTGTTTGTTGTATTATACATTTTTTTTCCTGTTACAAATTTCGCAATTCGTTTGCCAAGTTTCAGCAAAACTATTTCTGATCTTTCCTCAACGTACAAAAAACGTCTTCTACCATATTTGTAGATGCATGTATGGCTGGGAGCGGTGGCGCGTTCCTGTAATCCCGCTGCTGGGAAGCGTACTAACCGATGGCTCAGTGAGCCTACGGTCC
>JAUJYS010003332.1:0-13252 GCA_033995665.1 Melogona broelemanni | reverse complement strand
TATTCGTTAGCCTGGGGTACTGGCGTCACCCCTGAGCTTCCATTAGGGAGTCCAGATCTTAGGGGTGGATCCTGCAGTCTGGCTGTTCCAGCTGCCTCCCTCTTCCCTTCCCTTCCCTGCCCCTCACATCAAAGAGACACGAGGGTGCAGTATTCTTGTAGTGCACTAGGCGCTACGGTGAATAAAAAAAAAAAGATACATTGCCATAACGACACGAGGGTTATAAATTCTGTAATGATTAGCACTACAGTGATATAAAAAAATGTGTCACTGGAAATAATAATCTCTTAGATTGTCTCATAATTTCAATCCCCGACATTTTTTTTTGCATATTTTGATTAATTGCACCACTTGTTGGGTTGGGTTTGACGACAGGCAAAAGAAATCCGTCGCCGTCGCCGGAACCGGAAACCGTTGATAGGTTTAAACTTCCTCGTAGCATTTGCGAATGAATTCAATTATTTTTAAAGCCCGTTCTATGAACTGGCGACACATTAATCTTAGTTTTGGCACAGAAAACTTAATAACCTCGAGACAACGATCAATACGATACGAGACAAGTTCAATGTCACAAGTTAGTTTAAAGTTACCTGAAATGAAACTTATCTTTTTCTACCTCCAATTTTTAGTACGTGGAAAACAACAAGGCAGCAGACAATGACTGGTTTCGTTTAGAATCCAACAAGGAGGGAACCAAGTGGTTTGGGAAATGCTGGTACATCCACGAGCTTCTAAAGTACGAGTTCGAGCTAGAGTTTGACGTAAGATTCCATTTCATCGAGAATTGACTACGTGTCAGTGTTGTTTTTTTATGGTAAAGAACACCGAATTTTGAAAGTATTTTTACAACTTGAACAGTGTCGGTACTTGTTTTTCAGATTCCGGTAACATACCCAACTACGGCACCTGAAATCGCAATTCCCGAGTTAGATGGCAAGACGGCGAAAATGTATCGGTAATAAGAAATTTCTGGCACCTTATGCATAACATTGATCACAGCGCTTTGGGATATTGGTAACTTGTTTACCGGTATATGTGTTGAAAATCTATTACAACTGGAGAATTAAACTTTAAACTAAGAGTGTTCGTAGGATATGTTATGAAGCAATAACTAGAAAACTATATTTTGCCTTTGACCAGAAAAGACAGGAAAACAGCAATTTCTTAGGTAATATGTTTTATTATATTTACCGTAGGAACTTTTAGTACATTTTTTGGTGTTGTAAAATGCATAAACGTTACTTGCACATTTACAAATCGATGAAAAAATATAAAAATACAAGCAGTGTGACTCGTTCTGTGGGTCACGCGAACGAGTCACACTGCTTGTATATTTTTTTTTTCAACGATTTGTAAATGTGCAAGTAACGTTTATGCATTTTACAACACCACAAAATGTACTAAAAGTTCCTACGGTAAATATATAATAAAACATATTGCCTAAGAACTTGCTGTTTTCCTGTCCGTATCCTCGTTCATGAAGAACGAGGATACGGACAGGAAAGAATTTTTTATTTCTTCGAGTTTCTTTTCGAGTGACTTTTCCTACAAATGTAGTATCCATAAGTACGGTAATTATCAATAGACTAAATCATTTTTACAAACCAAGTCTTTATGTAATAAACATGAAGTTAATTATCTGCATTTTATTTTTAAAATTGTTTTGTTGACACAATAAAACTGATTCAAACACTTTAAATTGCAACTATTACGGCGATAAGGCCTTCAATATTTACACACAAATTGCTCTGTACTAACAACATCTGGAGAACCATCTCTTGCACCTGAAAAAATAAATACATCTGCCGGGTCATACATCTGCATCTAAAAAACATAATTCACATTTGCAACATGTCACCATCGTATTGACTAAAATTATTATAATTAATTTGTTTTTGAGCAATAAAACTAGTATTTTTGCTCACCTTTTGTTCCAAGTTATTAGCGCCAGAAATATTAGTATAGCAGCTGATGTGGCCGAAATAGCTATTCCCACGATATCAGCAGTTGATAAACCTTTTTAACAGAAAATAACACATTAATATTCAAATAAACTTGATGAAATAAAATAATAAAAATTTAACTATTTATGCGTACCATAAAATGCAAGCTCAGATTCGCAATCTTCATTAATGCTGTTATAAATGTCGTTCGATGAACAGACGCAACTCATAAATGTGCTGTCACATTGCAAGTTGCTACTGCAATCGGAATCGAGAGTGCAGCTGCATCCGTAATTTCCTATTAATGACAAAAATGCGGGCAGAGTCTGGCAAATCATTTCATAAAATGAACAAGGAACCAAGGAAGGCACCAAGTATAGTTTTTTTTTTACACAAACGGGCTGCATGTGGTTGATGGGCTGCTTCAATTGGAACAATAAAAGTTGGTTTATTCGTTCATTGATGACTTGATTACATGATTGGTTGGTAGGACAGACATGAATCCTACATTGGGTAAGAACGGGATGGAAAAGTTCCTTTCCTAGGAATAGCATCCTTTTAATTTTGAGTAACTTTGGAACATATAGGTGCCTCTTCCTAGGAAGGAACGCTTGGAATGGTTTTGATCCTTTTTTCAGGAACTGGAACTGTCGTAACTTTTACTGTGTGCAAAGCATTTAAATATTAAATAGTATACCCCTTATCATTTAAATATATAAAAAAATTCAATGATATGATTTGGCCTTCAAGGCTCACGGGATAAAAATTTCATTTACTAGTGGATTTGTTGGGTTTACCGGAATTTTTAATATTTTCGTTCATTCAGAAGGTGATTTTTTCGTTTTTCTATTTTTTACTCAAAGGATTTCCTGATTTCTTTTGAAAAGGAACGAAGAAAGGTTTCTTTTAACGTATGTAAGAACGGGAACTATACTGGGTTCGCGTCAGATATCGAATTTTTAAAGAAACGAACCCAACGCTGAATGTTGCGTGTCTTTCCCAATCATTGTAGTGAATATCATTAAAGGAGATTCAGTACTCATCGTGTTGCTATGGCAGTATACGTGTCTGAGGAGCACATTTTCATCAGTACCCCGGGATCGAATAAACAAAAAACCCACAAAAAAATAAAAATAAACTAAAAGGGCAACAAAAAACCAAAAGGCTAAACAGTTGTTTGAAAAACTAACCACTGAGGTGAAAAGAATATATTATGTTCTTACCAACAGGTTGGCAAAGGCCAGTAGTGGTTTCACATGAAAAGCACTGAGGACAGCTTGTAGAACTTATTGAACAAGTGCTATTGTCATTTTCTAATAAAGAAACAACAGTTTCAGAATTGTTTAATACCAATAAATATCAAGTAATAATACATGCTTCATACCGAAAACTAAAAATCTGTTTATCTCTGACCAAAATCAAAATTTTTAAGACTGTATACACAGTGGGTGAAAACTTGTAGAGATTGCAGTCCGCAATATTTTTCCTGAATTTTCCTACTTTTGGGCGATTTTTCTCTGACTTTTCCTACTTTGGGCGTTGTTCCCTTATTTATTCTACTTCCAGGCGATTTTTTCTCATTTCTATTACAATTTGGCGATTTTCACTGACTTTATGGCGGTTTTCGCTGACTTGTCCTACTTTTAGGCGATTTCCCATAACAAAAATAAAATTCCTTGACTTTCCTTGACTTTCTCTAGTAGGTAGGTGCCCAACTCAATTTCTTTCTAGTAATAATAAAAATAAGTTTATTTTTATTTTATCGTAAATTATAAAGTAAACTGTAAATTATAAAGATTCCTGAATAATTCATGTAAAACACAACTCACGGCCATGCTAAAACAGCTTGTACATGCAATATCGTTATTCATCATTAACAGGCACTCTCAAAATAAATAATACTGAGTAATCTCCTAGCGTGTTAATGATAACTGTACGAATGAAACTTACCGTCGTTATAAGGCGTATCATTCTGAGCTGCTGTCTGCAGTACGCCTAAACATATTCCAATCAATTTAATTAGAAGCGAGCCCCTCATTTTCCATAGATATAAATTTCTATGAACATTTACAGAGTAATAACTCCATTATTAATTATGAAGTAAAACAACACTGCCGTTTAATAATGTCTCGGCTATTTTCGTCGCTCATCATGTGGATAATTGCCTCAGATCGCTTTTTTTTTGTTTGTTTTTTCTCTACTAAGTTAGTGCCTTGTGCAATTCTAATCTGCGATAGGTTTTTTGCACTATTGATAAGATCGAATAGATTAGAAGGATTTATTTATCTGCCAAGTATCTTGCAGTAAGACACATCGATAAATTTGATAAAATATTTGATACCACGTAGTAACAAGAAAAATGATGCATCGGCTGTAAAATTTTTTTTTAGAGAAATGGAGAAATGAAAAAAAAAAAATGGAGAAATCTTCCTGTCGTTTCTATGACAAAAAATGCAAGCAGCCCGACGTTTTGTACAGATATCTAAGCACGGGAATTTCAAACGTGAATGGCAAAATTCGCTTGCAGCAAATATAATGTTCTTCAACAAAAACAAGGCAAAAACGCGTTTGTCAAGTCCGCGTGTATACCAAGTGCAGTAATTGTCCTCACGCAATTCATTACAAATTAATAAATTGGAACGTATTCCATAAAACCATTTTCTGTAACCATCTGTGCAGGCATCTAAGCACGGAATGGTCAATACAATACATTTATCTGAAAAAAAGCTGTCACCATCGTGCGTTAAGTGGCGCGCAAAAGTGCAGAAACACACAGAAACGATGGGGACAATTTTTCAGTAGACTGACATTACATGATTACCATGGACAGGGCCTGAGCCTGCGTTGCTTTTAGTTTTTGTGTTAATTTTACGTTAATTATGTAATAGTTTTAAATGATAAAAATGTGACATTGCTTGTAAAATGAATTATTCCTTCTTGTATTACATTTTTATAAATTAAAATCGTTGCTACTGGAGTAGCAATTTTAACGATTTTAATTATATCTATCTATTTAATTTATTCTAAACTACTGGTCCCAACATCAAACTTGGCGTGGTTATCACCTAAAGACTGCTGATGAATTGGCTGCTGAAGATTTGCTGATGAATGATTTTTATAAATTAAAATCGTTGCTACTGGCGTAGCAATTTTAACGATTAACGATTTTAATTATATCTCTCTATTTAATTTATTCTAAACCTGCTGGTCCCAACATCAAACTTGGCGTGGTTATCACCTAAAGACTGCTGATGAATTGGTTGGGAAATCAAGGTCAATCAATCAATTATATTTATTTAATTTTAAAGTTCTCTTGAAAATTGTAATTATTTTAATTATTTAATTTTTAATTTTAAGTGGTTTTTTTATAGAATTATTAATCAGCGTTCGGTGAACACGACGAGGGTCGTGGGGGATTCGAGAGTGTTTCATAGTCATCAACAAGTTGTTTGTAAGGGAAAAATAGAAGTAGTATTTAATTCATTTTTTCATTGTTTGGGAAACAACTGAAAAAAATGCACTAGGAGAAAAACAAGGTTATCTCCGAAATGAAACACTTGATGAATCGCACATTTCACATCACACAAGCGAGTCGCACATTTTCGCCATACAGGTAAACGAAAAAAAAAAAAAAATGAAATGCCAACAACTTACAGATTTCCGGGTGCTTGTCGTACCGTAGCACAAGTGACGAAATGGCATCCACAGATAGAATAGTCCAATTTTACACCACCTAGCGGTTCTCTTCTTTCACTCGGCAACGTCGGTGCCGGTGCCGGTTTCGGCGTGGTGTGCCGTGGCCTGGTGACGCCTCAGCTTGTCGGGCCGGCCGAACGTCTTGCCGCACTCAGCGCACTCGTAGGCCACCCGGCCCCCGTGGATCTTCTTATGCTGCGCAAGGTTGGAGCTCTCCGAGAAGGCCTTGCCGCACTCGCACACGTAGGGCTTGGAGCCGGTGTGAGTCCGCTCGTGCCGTTTGAGGTTGTGGGCCTGCTTGAAGGCTTTGCCGCAGGTCGGGCAGGCGAAGGGGGCGTCGCCAGTGTGTAGCCGGCTGTGAACCTGTGGAGCGTATCGAAAGAAAATTATTAGTATTACTATGAAAAAAAAAATATTTTCTGGTCAGGAGAAATCAGGGAAAATGATTTTCTGTTTTCAGTAAGACCCCACTGAAAACATAATTAAAAACTCATAATTCTGCGAACTGAAAAACTAGTGAATTGAAGCCCTGCGATCTAATACTTTTCTGACAACGAATCACACTTTCCGCTCCCCATGTATTTCTGTCACGATAAAATTATATTAATAGAAATAATCATTGAAGCGCGAGCCAAAATGTTTGGGAAACACTGCCATCGAGACATGAGGGTGCAGTAATCCTGTAGTGCACTAGGCACTACGGTGATTTATAAAAAAAAATTATCGTGACATAAATACATAAGGGCGGAATGTGCGATGTGGCTTTCATTCAATTCACTAGTTTTTTAGTTAGCAGCATTATGAGTTAATAAATTACATTCTAATATTGGCTATCGCCATAGGAGAACATTAAACGTTTTTCTCCGAAATCAAACAATACTAGAAACGAAAAATTTGTTTTTCCTAACAAGAATCGAAATTTCTTTGACTTTTCTCGACTGATATCAAAAATTCCCCCTGACTTTCTCATTTTCAGAACAAATTAAAAATGTGCGGTCGTCGTAGCTCAGCGGTAAAAAAATAAATAAGAAAATTGAATTTTTTCATACTTTCCATGACAAAAACCAATCATTTCCGTGACGTTACCTAACTAAAATCAACACTTTTCCTGACATTTAAAAAAAATATTTTTAGAACAAATAACAGAAACACCTACCAACAGAGTGGCACGCTGCCGAAACGACTTGTCGCATTGCGGGCACGGAAAAGGTCTCTCCTGTGAGTGAATCCGCTGGTGCACCGTCAACTGCCCCGACTGGCGAAACTCCTTCTGACAAACGCCGCACTGGTAGGGTTTCAGGCTGAGGTGGATCATCTGGTGCCGCATTAGGTTCTGCTTGGTGGTGCAACCCTTCTGGCAGTGTTCGCAGCGGAACGCTCGGCCGGCGTCGCCACCCGCTACCGGCGGCACTCCGCTGTCCGCGTGAGTTAGGAGGTGGGAGTTGAGGTTCTGGCGTTGCCGGAAACACCTGAATGAAGAGAAATGCACCAAGAAATGGTGAAAATCGCAAGGGCGAGGTCAGAATGGCGTGGGAGCAAAATGGTGAGGGGACGATATGACGAGGAGACGAATGACAATGACAATGGCAACCACCTGAAGCAGACCGGACAGGAGTGGGGCTTGACGGACGAGTGAGTCAACTGATGCTGCGACAGGGTAAACTTCTTCCTAAACTTCTTCCCGCACTGCTCGCACATGTACGGCATCTCCCCGGAATGAATCAGGCGATGATTAACCAACTGAGGACGGGTGGCGAACCGGGCCGGACACTCCGGACACGGAAACGCCTTCAAACCGCTATGAACCAACAGGTGCTTCTTGAGTCCGGCCGCCCGGCAGAATGACTTGCCGCACCGGTGACACATGAACGGGCGTTCGTCGGTGTGGGTCCGCGCGTGATCGCGTAGCTCCTGCGGACGACCAAACACCGCCCGGCATACTTGACACTGATTGGGGACGTCGCCGGATTGGTGTAACTCCAGGTGGACCAAGTAGCTGGGACGGCGGGAGAAGGTCCGCTGGCACCGGTCACAGCGGTACGGCCGGTCTAGGTGAGTGACCAGGTGGGAGTGAAGCTCGTCGGCTAGAAGGAACTCGGCGCTGCAGGTCCGGCATACCGTATCCCCGGCGTGTATCTCACGGAAGTGTTGCTCCAGTACCCGGAAACGGACGAAATCGTCGCCGCATTGTCCGCATTTGTAACGGGTCTGATCTGGCGTGCGACGCGGCTCGGTCTCGGGTTCTCCGTGCGATCGCTCGTGGTTGTTCTTGGTGACCAGTCGGAGAAACGTACGATCGCATTGCCCGCATTGGTACGGTCGGGTAGTGTGGGTAGCAGCGTGTTGACGGAGTTCCTCCGGACGATCGAAGGTGACCATACAGACTCGGCATTCCGTGTCGGCAGGGTGGTCGTCGGTCAGGTGCTGGAGGAGGAAGCGGGGCCGGCTGAAGGTGGGTTGGTCGGCCGAACACTGGCCGCAGCGGTAGGGGCGGTGACCTTCGTGACACTTCCGGTGGACGGCTAGTCGCTGACGACGGAAGAAGGATTTAGGACACACGGGGCAGGGAAACTGTTTCGGGAGCTTGCCAGACCCTTCGCACGAAACGTCTTTCGATTCCGGTTCGTTGAGGTTGTGTAAGCTTTCGATGTCGTTACCAGGATCAAAAGATTTGTTTCTTTCTCCGTGTGGTGGTTTCACAGTCGAACGCGTATTTTTGGCTGGTGATTCAAGCCCAATCTGATCTGTCAGTAACACCCATGGTTCTTCATTCTGGTCATATTCGTCGGATTAGGTTTCATCTAACATGGTTTGTGAATCGTCTAGTAGAACAGCAACCTGCTGATTGTTTTCATGAGGCAATTCAGCGGATAGTTCATCGTTCATCTCGGGTCGATTTCCCGTGCTTCCATTGCCCATGTCAGACGGTTTCAGCGTTTCCACTAAAATGCTGAAGTCGCAATTTTTGGCCACCTCCAGCAGACCCTCTAGTTGATCCTTGGGAACAGACACGGTGCCCAGGTACAGGAACTGGATCAAGGCGTCCAACACGCTGTCGTTGTGGGCGCCTGTTTGGTCAGTGTCGGTGTCCTGCAGTTTGTCGGCTGAGAGAAACAGATCCAGAAGGAGGCGGTGAGCACGGATCGTGCGTCCGGCCCACTGGACTTCGCAGTCGACTCCGCGCGAGCATTGGAGAAACTGCCACAGCCCACTCACCAACTTTTGATGGTGATTCTCGCATTTGAGGGTGACGATTTCCGCGCCAATGGTGGTCATTCTGCTTACCCCGAACTTTCTTTTAACAAAACAAAACAAAATTGTCTCGACTTGGGCGAATTTTGCACCTCTTTCGACTCAGTGAGAGGTAAATTATATAATTTTAGACAAAAACTAAGTTTCATTCAACAAAATCGCAAATATTCGCGTGCTTTCGTTGCAGTAAACGCAAGGGGAAAAGTTTTAATCAAAATTACAAATGGTGGACAAGGTCATGTGACCAAACCAATGACATCCATAGACAGATATGCACTATGTCAAAATGTGCCAACACTGAAAGGTGCTACCCCGGCCGGGCATTTTCTCCTTACGTCGCAATTCAGTCTCTCTATGTCACCAAAGTACCTCGGCAAAGGAAAACCGCCTTCATGAATTCGGATATCCGGTATTCCGGTGATGTTGAAATTGACTTCCGGTTCTTACTGGTTTCGCGAGGTCGCAAACATTTTTCGCTTCTATTTTCACCCAATTTTCTGTTTCGGAAAGGCTTTCATGCAGATTTTCTACACTTAGCAAAAATTCTTAAAGTTTGGTAGGAATGTCTGTTCAGAAAATTCTAAAAGTTGTTATTTTGGGCGCTCCGGGATCGGGCAAGGGCACGATCGCCAGCAGAATCGTCAAGGACTTCGGTCTCTTGCACATTTCGAGTGGTGACCTACTGCGAGCGGAAATTTTGCAGAAAACCGGCAAGTGATTCGTTCTTAACATTAGTCGTCAGTCACCAATATCGCAAAGGTGAACGTTGACAAAATTTGCTTCCTCATTTATTCGTTGCAGCGGTCGGCGTGCAGGCCAAAACTTTCATCGACAAGGGTCAGTTGGTTCCGGACGATGTCATAATCGGACTCGTGAAAAAGCAGGTGGCCACTGTTCAGGATCTGAGTTGGCTTCTAGATGGTAGGTGTCAGTCGTTTAATTATTGACGCCTGTATTTGAATTTCTATTATTGCAGTAAAAAAGTATTCAAATGGGTTTCGCCGAGTTTTTAAGTCACTGAATGATTAGAAGAACAATTCAGTGGTGATTCCGTCTGATATAGTGGTTAACAGGTTAAAGATCCCTACCTAAGCATGTGGCCTAGGCTACATAAAATGATGCGATAAAATGAGCTTGAGGGGGGGGAAGACACTCTCGTACCCCCTGAAGGGTATAAGTACGATCTGTCTAGCTCAGTGGGTAAAACTACATGCTGTTGTGGTCCCGGGTTCGATTCCCTGCGCAGAGAAAACGTGCGCGTCACATATTCCCTAAGCAACACGAAGGGCACAGAATTTCCTGTAGTGGATATTCATTACAGTGTGGAGTATTTCCCCAATATAAAAAAAAAAAAAAAATTCATTTCTAGGATTTCCCCGAACCGGAGTCCAGGCTGAAGCCCTTCAGAAAGTGGAACCGCTCAACTTGGCCATCAATTTGGACGTTCCCGCCGAAGTGATTGTCGATCGCATCCGAGGACGGTGGACGCATCTGGCCAGCGGCCGAATTTATCACTTGGAATTCAATCCACCTAAAAAACCCGTAGGCACATTTTGTCTATCTTTGAGCATTTGTGACCAAGTAACTTTGACGTTTGATTGTTAAAAGCATGGAACTGAAATTAATCAATCGAAATTAATTAATTAATTAAGAAAAATAAAAAAAAATCAATTAATTAATTAAGGCAATCGTGGTATATCGTGTCTTAATTACAGAGTTGGCTAAAACCATGATTCCAGGATTATTTTTCCGTGTAATGTTCACCCTAACTATTGTACTTCAGATTTTCCGGGTTTATTGCATAGTTATGATAGAATATATTTAATTAAGAAATCGGCAGAACTGTCATAGATTTTAACACGGGAAAGACGCCTCGAATTTTTATCCGACAAATTCATAATTTTTTAACCCAGGGTGTGGATGACCTGACTGGAGAGCCATTGCAGAAAAGGGACGACGACAAACCGGAAGTAGTACTTCAACGTCTGCAGACTTACAGCAAAAACGTCAATCCTGTGCTGGATTTTTACCGGTGAGATTGATCCAAAATTCTGATCATGATACAGTCCTAAATTAAATTAACAATTGTAAATTGTTCAATTAATTCTGACGGTATCTGAAAGAGATTCGTTAACTGAAAGAGTTTCATTATCTCGCTAACCGCGCTTTTTAAATTAAAAACCGTACTCTGCGGAATTAAATCGATATTCGGTCGAACTCATGTGCACTGGTATTTATTTTTTATGCAGGAACCTCGGTATACTGCAGGAATTCCGCGGGACAGAATCCAACGTCATCTGGCCCAAAGTTCGTGAGTTTTTGGCCACCCGCATTCCAGTCAAGTCCAGTTCGTAATTGTTTCAATCGCACGAAAACTGCATTCATCAATTAACATAATTTTGGTTTCACTAATATCACAAAATATGTCGTTATGTCACACGATAGAGGAACTAATATAATCTGATGCCAAAAATGCACTGTAGTCTGGGCATTGTTACTGTTGTTGGATTATTTCTAAAATCAATTTGTGTTTATTTTTGTATACTTATTGTGTATGATAAATAGCGGAAACGTCTGACATTCAAGAAGTGAATCCTTCTCAAATCATTCATTTTTCAGCTATCGCAGAGTTGTTTCAAATTATCGCTGAACTATGTTTTTCACCAAAACTTGACTCATAAAATAGTGCACAGGTAGTTCTTGACTAACGAAAATTATAAAACTGACAAACAATATACGTGTTATGCAAAAATGCGGTATATTTGTTTCTTTAAAAATTATATTCTACATCCGATAGTTTTAATACACATGTACAGGGATTTGCTTTTAATATACAAAAGAGGTTATCATAGATTAAGGCATTTCCATGTTACCTCGTAACAAATATTATGCCCAGCTGTCCCCGCAACCTATGGGAGAAAGGGGGAGGGGATATACTGAGTTACGTCTACCGGTATGGTCATTTTGTAGGGCATCATTATTTCGAACGAAATTTTGAGTTTAAAAAAGAGGAATGACGCCCTACTAAAAACAAATTTTCGCTCTTCTGTTCACACGATTTGACTAAAAAGGTTAGACAAATGAACCTTACTCGAGGCAAAAAATAATTAAATATATAATTTGTACACAGCGTCACAAAAAAATGTGATTCAATGTAATAAATCGGTAATATACCATTCAATGTGCATGCCATTTAAAACAACCAAGAAAAAGAATAAGTACGAAATGGTTTTTTTTTCCCAAAATCAGAAAGAAACCTCATTCATGCATCGAAAAATTTCTAACGTAACGTTTTTTAGACGCAAGATAAGTTCTCGCCAAAAATAATACAGCAAGCCGAATAGTAATTTTAAAAAAAAATAATTAAAAGTGACCTTATCCCCCTTACTGCGAGCAGTATACCAATAGTGTTATTGCTTTAACATAAGACTCCAAGTATGCATGTGGGTTTGAGGAAGAAAAGGTGGTGAAGAGCGAATAATTCTAGCTCGCTTGTTGATCGCATTTTTGATGAAACACGTACCAAATTGACATCTCTATTCACTCTTAAATGCGGTCACGAAGGTATACAACGCCACAATATTCGCTTAGTCAGACGTCCTCAGGACACACCCGTACCATCATCATTGGACCGATTCCAAGAATAGCTGTTGAGAGTGGTGGAAATACGCCCCCTTTCCAACGCCAGTCTCAGCGGCGTGTCTCATACGCGGAGATAGTCAACGATCTACAACAGGCTGGGCGAAAAGCTCTCAAACATTGGAGGTCACATCAATGGTAACTCCTCATTATAGGTGTTCGAGTAATGAACGTAACGAATCTGATGATTTAGGAGATTTCCCCTCGGTCCTACGATTGAAAGCAGTGAGAATGACTGAAGGTGACTGTGCTCCAATCTGAGCCTTGTCGATCACTTTTATATTCCGAGCGCAGTGGGCTGCCTACCGAAAAAAAATGTTCCTGGAAGGCTGCTGAATTAATAACAGCCTCGTGATGCTGTCGAAAGGTCATGATCGAACTTTGAATGACACGTCAGCTTTCGCCAATAAAAGTTTCGTAACACTGCTGACGGTAAAACTTGCCAGCACGGCCACAATAGCAAAGAAACAACCTCTGTTATCAAGGAAGTCCGGCAGGGCAAAGTTCAAGCGTCACGCCGCTAAAATCAAGGACGTTCAACGACCCATATTTACAAGTCGCTGCCCGTAAGGTGCGAATTCTAAATGCCATCCAAATTACGGCACGATTCTTGCTGCGGTCGAAGCAGCCGGACATGGCTAAATCGATCCTTGCAAATCTGCCTCTGTCGTTCGATTCCATGGTAAGGGACTTTCTACAGCGTTGGTCGTTGAGTTGAACAT
>JAUJYS010003331.1:0-13254 GCA_033995665.1 Melogona broelemanni | reverse complement strand
ACGACGCCGCGCCGCTGCCATCGAGGACGGGCCGCCACCCCCGCCCACCTGCAGCGTCTGGATGGACTTGCGACTCTGCGTGCTGGTCAGGAGGCGCGCGGACAGCTGCGACAGGTTGAGGATGAGTAGGGACACGCAGGTGACGTCTCGTAGGTTGTCCAGGGCAGAGAACGACGTCATCTCCTCCGAAATGGACGCCTGCAGGATGCTAACGTTGATCTGTTAGCCGTCATTAAAATAATAAGAATGTCGATTATTGTGTTAGCTGTATGGAATGGTGGATATAATTGGAAAGGGTGATGAGTAAAATTGGAAAGAATGAGGTATACATATATAACGTTGTATTGAATGTAAAAATAATTAATCCATGACCATTAAGGATGAGAGAAAAGCAACTTCATTATGTTGGTACGCGTGGTTTAATCATGTAATCATAAAAAACGTATTATACAATATTCGCGTGTAAAAAACATTAAACATTTTACACGCGAATTTTGTTGAATAAGTTTTTTATGTTTACACGATTAAACCACGCGTACCAACATAAAGAAGTTCCTGTTCTTTCATCCTTAATGGTCATGGATTAATTATTTTTACGTTAACTACAATGGCTCCTAAAAACTCTTATCATCTATTAAATTGAATGTTGGATAAAATTGGAAAATATTGCAAAGATTGTTGAATGAAATGGTTGATATAATTTTGACAATTTGTTGAAGAATGTTGATAATTTTTTAAGCTAGGATGTTGACAATTTTTTGTTAGAATGTCGATAATTTTTTTTGTTAGAATGTTGATATTATTTTAATGATTTTGATTTGAATTTGAATGATATTATTTTGACAATTTTTTTGTTTGAATGTTGATGACTGTGTCTTTTACGGTAGAACATGCATATTTTTTTTTTGGTAAAATGTTGACATTATTTTTTTTATTATTATATTTTTTTATTATGTTGATAATATTGTTTGCTGGATGGCCACATTAGTAGACAATACTGGAAAATTCATCCGTTAAACTCTGGATCCAAAAATCCTTATTTAAACAGGTCTTTCCACGCGGCGCAGCTAACCAACCTTTGAAACAGAGACGAAGACCTGCAGTCTCGAAGTGTGAGTCTCCTCGTACACGCTGCCGTTGTGCGAGGCGGACACCGGTGGCGCCCCCTGGTGCGACTGAGCCTGCTGAGCGTGGTGAGGGTGCGTGTGGCCGTCCGAGCCGGTAGAGCGGTGTCGGGGATCTCGCAGGTGGCTGACGTACATGTATTTGTCCTTCTTGAGCTGGTTGGCGCTCTGCACGGCCGAAACGCAACGCGCGTGCAGATGGTTGGTGATGGTGGACGGGTGCAGCGACGACAGCGCCGGCGTAACCGCCTCCACGAAGCTACGATAAAGAAACGAAACGTCTGACCATGTCTATTTTTTGTTTGCTGTTCGCAACAACATTTAGTTCATATTATTTGTTTTCTTTCTATTTCTCATGTTGGCGGTTATAAAGTATTTGTAAGCAAAATACAATTTATTTGTAACTGTCGATATGATGTGAAATTGGTCTGCTTTTTAAATTTATAGATATTTTCCCGTTCGCCTCTATTTGGTAAAGCCAGTGCACGTGTATCTACTTCAAAGTCAAAATCAGGTGTCGCTTTTCCATTAACGATTGGGCAAATTCGCCTGTAACACCAAAAATTGTTGAAACACAGACGCACTTACTGTTGCGTGGCTTCGAGCATGAGCGGCGAGATATAGACAGAAACTGTTCCTTCCAGCTTGACTATCATGGTCGTCTTGGACACGTTACTGTCGCAACTGGTTTCCTCGTCTGGAAGATAAATCAAGAGACAAAAGATTTCGGTATGCGTCTGACTAGTCTTTCAGATTTAAAAAACAAATTACTTGTATGTAGCTCAAACCCTTTTGTCTTCGCAATAATCGCGCTATCCGTTAACAAAAAATAGATAAGACCAACTCACCAAGGTCGTTCTCTGCGCCCAACTCGTCTCTGATCTTGATGGGCATGTCCCAGGGGAAGGGGCATTGCGTCGGTGAGGGTGGTACCGGCGGTGGCTGGGGCGAATGCTGCGTCGCAGATACCCTGTCGGCCACTTCCACCACCTTGATACCGGTGAAGCCTTCGGATAGCGGGTAGAAGTGGGGAATCCACGGCGAGCCCCAGTACTCTTGCTGTTTGGTGCGTTCCATCGATTGGTGCGTGTAGTGGGGCAGTGGCGGGAACTCGTACCAGTGGGAACTTGTCAGCTGCGTTGATGTGATCAAAATGAACAGAGGTTAGATGTAACATATTGTCATTCGTCGGGATATTGAATGGAAATGTTAGCAGCAAGACATTAAACATGTATCAAAGAAAATGTTGAGCATTTTAGTGGTTGTACCCTGGTCATATGCGAGTTATAGGCGAACATGAGCAGCGGCGAATCGATGATCGGCTTGTCCAGCTGCACGTGCAGATCGACCAGCGCCAGATCTTCCTGCGACGACAGAGCAGATATGAAAGACGTGCTCGAGGCAGAATTGGATTCCTTGTCATCTGGTTGAAGAGTCAGCAAATAAAACGATAAAAAACAAACAAAAAATTCATTATTTCACGAGTGACTATTCCATTTCTATTATGAACTTATTTTTTATTTGGATCTTAAATTTATTTATAAATACGAATAAAACGAAAAATTCTTTATAAAGAGTTTCGAAAAATTTAAATACTTTCCGTTTAATTCGTCAAATATGATAAATTGTTCATAAACAGAGATTTCGTTTTAGTGAAAAGTGCGCAACAACTTGACAACTCGAATTGAACAAGTTCTAAGATTAAAAAATAAGCATTAAATTCGATACTTAGCACGGTTATTGCAAGCGCAAGAAGCGCGTAGGGTTGAATTAATAAAAAGGAACGTACCGGTGGAGCCAGCCGGCGGGATCTCGATGACGGTCTGCAGCAAGGACAAACAGCTACCGTCGGCCAACTCTGGCCGCCGCATCTCCAGATTGGAGGCCCGCCGCTCGGGAGACAGAGCGTGGCCGGCGCCAGGCTCGTCCTCGGCCGGATAGAATACGTCCAGCGACTGCACCGACTCAGCGCCGATGGAGGTGGTGCGCCGCACGTTACGGAAAGACGATCCGCGAGGACTGGCCGCACCGCCGCCACCTGCTGGACGGCCGTTCAGCGACTGGCGCGAGGACGATGACGAGGTGGGCTGACGCTCGCGGGTCGGGGACTCCACTGCGGTGCCACCTGGCGACGAGGGCACGCGCTGCAGTGACGTCACCGACGTGGCCCGGCCTTGGTGTGTACGACCCGAAGGCGGTGGGACAACCTTTAGTACAGACAGCGTCAATTAATAGTGATAATTGTTGACTCAGTTCATGATATAGCATCAGTACATGACAGAATCCCCAAATTCTATCATTTGGATGATAATGCTACTTAAAATTCGAATTATTTCATGGTAATTGTAATATGATAATAAATATGTAAATTTTCCTATAATGTAATAAACCATTGACACGATCACCGACCTTGCGTAGGACGGGAGTGGTCGCCGTGGCCACCACATCGGCCCCATTGCGGTCAGCCGCGAAGCACGTCACGCTGGACGCGCTCATGGCGGCGGATCCAGCGGCGCACTCCACCGTCGCCACCGATCGCTCCGGGTGGCTGAAGGCGCGCTGCACTGGCGGCGGCGGCGACGGCATAGCCACGATGGGTGGCAGCACGATGGGGACGCCCACCGACGGGTGGATCACGCTAGCAAGGCTGTGCTCGGACACGTCACGGCTGGCCATCGGCGTCGTTTGATTCATGTAGCCTGGAAGTGGAAGATCCAGCTCAATTCAAGATTTAATTCAAGAAAGTTTAGAAGAGATTGAACCGAAATAAAATTCCCAAGTTTCATGCAGTCAATGTTTGCCACCAAAATTCGGGGGTGACCGTTTTATCTAACACATTTTTATTGAGAAGATTACTTCTTCAGTACACGATTTAATTCTTCAGGACTGCCAACCTTTTACAGGCAGTCAAATATTCACCTCGCGTGAATGCGAACCGCTCGCTCTCCAGGTTGGGCGAGACGCCGTTGCCAGCGCCGTGCGGCAGGAGCACGTCGAAGATGAGCTGGCCCTCGTGCAGCAGACTCTGCCCGTAGCCCGGATCGACACCGGCGGCCGGCGCCGGACGCGGGTGAGGCTGGGCGGGTGGCGGGCCGGCGTCGCGACTGGCCCGCGCCTCGCAGGATCGCACGGCGTGTCCGTAACGGTTGTTACCGAAGAAGTTGCAGGCGCCGCGGCAACCGCACGATTCGGAAAGAGCGGGCGGCAGCGGGCAGCGGTCCAGAGGCCAAATGAACCATAAGCGTAGCGTGCGCTCGTCGTGGGCGCGCAGGAAGGCGTCCTGCAGCACGTGGATGTCAGGGTGGCGGCTGGCACTGATCGAATCCAGGTACACCTACAGACACGACAATTTTTTTTGACAACCGATGATCGCTATCACTGAAGCGAATATCACGACAGGAATTCTGTACCCATCTAATCGCCTCAAAAAAGCAAATTGTGAATATAGACATTTTCACCAGTGCCTTTTGATAGAATAACGAAAGAACGAGCCAGGAATCGAACCCGGGATCACCGCACACATGGCGAATGCTCTAACTACGACGACTGCACAATTGATTGATATGTATTAGCTACTGTAGGCTTTCATCTATTCGGTGTTCTATCAGGCATATTTTTAGAGCATGATGCCCAATTAAATAAAAGTTTAAAGTCTAACGGAGCAAACAAAGTACAAGCCTATACGATATATTGTTAATTAGAGCAGTGTTGGATAGTGTAAGGCTACGGTGTAGGGTATTTGTGGCTTACCGGTCCCAGCTCCACGGCTCCCACCTCCAGCCAGACGTCGGCCGGAGGCTGATCGCTGTCGGGCACCGTGTTCGATCCGGGTGCCACCCCGCCTGGCAGCGAGGGCACCGAGGAAGCAGCCACCGAGGTGGAACCGGTCACCATGTACTGGCGCAGGTGCAGATTGTCCACCAGCGCTGTGTGACCAGAGTCGGTGTGGTTACCGTGTAGGTTGCAAGTGGAGAAGCGGATGGGGTGAACCTGAAAGGAGGGCAGCACACACTCATTAAAATATCGTGTTGCACGGTGGCTATATATACATCAACATGGTTCCATGATTTGAACGTGATGAAAACGAAAAAACAACAAAAAAAACATGAAATATTCCCAATAAAATTAATTTAAATTAAAAAAGTACAGATGTAGGCAGATGCTAATGTGCTATTCACATAAACTAGTTACATTTATATATTATAGTCCTTGAAGCAAAAGGATTCTAGTCTAACGCGAGTCATCAATCATGAAGAAAGAACACCTTTAAATTAAAGACATTAATGAATCGACGTAAAAAGATTTATGATTCGCTAGAACAGATATACAGAGCTTAGCATTCATACATTTTTATAAGCACTCACCAGTATGTTGAGGGCTGAGCCGGCCTCTACCAGAAAGAGATTCAGCGACTCGACTGAGAGCCGCGTCATGCGGTATTTGACGTCGTCGGCGGTGGGGCAGAAGAGATCGGGCTTGGTGTCGGCGCAGTGCGGCTGGCCCACGCCGTGATGACACAGGCGGTGAGGATGTGGGGACTGCAGCGCGTTCTCGGCGTCCTCCACCAACAGCACAAACGTCTCTAAGCAGGTGGCGATGTTGTGAAGCTACAAAAACAAGATAGCGGAAAACTGAAGACTTGTGCCAAGTGTGATATATAAATATATGTGTGATACTTCCGAATCCGTGAAGTGCTGAATATTTAGGTCCTTTAAATTTTTCGAATTTTTTTCGAAACTTTTCCGAATAATGTTCAAGTGACCAAATATTTCAATAATATCATTTTATTTATTTATTGTTATTTGTAAAAAAATAATTGTACTAATAAAAAAATGAAAGCACTTTAAAAATGTATCACACTATTAAATACTCGAAACTCTTAAATAAGAGATTATATTTTGTTTATCAAAATTAACAACTCGAGAATACACCTATGTCGACGACAAATAAAAATAATGAGTTGTTGTTCCAACTCTACCTGGGGTGCGGTGAGTCGTCCGGTGAAGTGTCCGAACTGGATCTCGACCAACCAGGCGTACTCGACCGTCTCCTCCTCCAGCCCCAGCCCGTCGTCGCTGAACATGGCATGGCCGCGCACCTGCAGACCGGACAACGCCAGATGTCCGTCGCGCAGGTGACGGTGCTGCGGGGCGCGCGACACGGCATCGGTCACGCTCAGCACCACCGGCGAGAAGAGCAACTGCAGCCGCGTCTCCATGTAGGTCTTGTGCATCTCGAAGCCTAATCGCTCTAGGTAGATGGACGGGCACGGTGGATCGTCGATCTCCTTGCAATTGCGCAGCAGGTGAGCCTGCAGAGGTTGTAACGGAGTGAGGATTACAACCACGTCATTTAAAGTCGAGATTTGCTATTGGTAATGTTTTGATAGTTTATACGGCTTCACATTTTCTTGATCAAAACAACTAACTCAAATAGAATGAATATGGATTTTTTTATTACAATAGACAAATTTGATGGATTGGAAAATAGAAAAGGTGGCGTATTATGAACAACAACGTCTTGTGGTCACTATTGATTACATATACCGGTAATAAAAAAACATGCCGCAAATTTGAAGCTTTATGAAATTAAAGCTTTACCGTTTCATGTCAGAAAAGCTTTAAAATTGTGACAGATTTACACATCTCAAAATCCCTATACACCTATCTACCTATGCACGTAGCACAACACCAGGAGAAAAATAACAGGTTTATCTTGAAAACATGAATAACTTTTGAAAAATTATGAAGAAAGATAACTAGTAAGGACTTTTCTTTATATCGGCATTTTAAAATCAATCTTGAAATTTCACAACATGACGATGCAAATTCATTTTTAATACACATTTTGACGCTTGTCAAAAAGAACAATTTAAAAAGTAATTTGTAGTGCAAAATAGCCAGCCAGGCCCGTGCACCCACCTGAATATCGTGCATGGTGATGGAGACGGTGACCGCCAGGGGTCGATACTGCCGCGGATCGAACTCCGCGTCGGCGGGCGCCTCGTCAAAAGCCGACTCCCCGCCTCGCTTGGCGGTCGCCGCGCTCTTCCCGCTGGTGTCCAAATCGTTAAAAGTCTGATCGGCGCCGAAGTAATTCTCCTTGACGTGCATGAAGTTGCGCAGCAGCGGTCCGTACAGACGCAGCACGGACGGCCCCACCTCCAGCTCCAGGCTCACCGCGTCAGGCGCCAGTACCGTCGGGTCGAAGCCGCGCGGCCGCAGGCGTTCGGCCGGGAACGGGTGTCCAACTCCACTGCGGCCGCCACCACCTCCGCCGCCCTGACCGGTGGGTGGCCGAATTGGGTTGAGTAGGAGCTCTTCCTTCTCGGGGGTGGTGATGTCGGGGTCAGGTCGCGGCGATGTCAGGGCTGGGTTAGGGTGGTAGGCGTAGGTGATGCTCAACGCTACGATCGGCACGGACCAGCAGTCTATCCAACCGTCGCTACAGGAGGAAAATGGGATTGGGAGAACGCATTAGATAAGATAGCCAATTAAAATCGATGTAACCCTTAGCTGTCATGGTGGTCTATACGTTGTTGCTGGTCTTCGGTCTGGGACTAAAGGGATAGTTAAAACCGGAATAATTAAAAAAGGCAAATGTGTAAAGCGTCAAAAATGAAAAACTACAGATGGCATAAAGTATAGAGCGACAAAAATGAAAATAGAGTCGAACGTAAAAAAATTATTAACGACAATGTCAAATACAGGAAACTGAGAAAGGAGGAATATTTGACGTTTACTATTATTTACGTTTTTTGTTGTCGTTTTTCATCTTTGAAGCTAACACATTTGACCTTGGACGTTTTTCGTTAAAAATTTGTCGTTAACATTTTTTACAAGTAACGTGATTCCGTAGTGGTTTTTTTTGGCATGGCAAATGAACTACCATGTCAATGTTGCAGTCCCCTCTCACCTTCGCTTGGTCTTGTTGCGCCACTTGCGCTCGTTCTCCACCTTGGTCTGCGGCGAGCCGTCGCGCCGCGTCAGTTTGCACGTGTTGTCGATGGCGTGCACGATGTTGCGGCTGGTATTGGCCTCGGGCAGGTACATGGCCAGGTCCACGCACTCGCCCTGGATCCAGATCTTGATGGGTAGGATGGGCGGCAGGAAGTCGACGAAGGGTAGGTCGACGGACAGGTCGAACAGTTCGCCGCAGAAGGCCAGGTATGAGTTCTCCTCGTGCTGCGACGAGCAGTCGATCCAGTTGTGCTGGTTGGAGGGCAGAATCAGTTCGAACTCCTTGAGCACTAGGTTGAAGTGCCACGAATAGGGAACGAAGTGGAGCAGGTCCGGCTTGGATTTGCTCGACCAGTCGGCCACCAGATCTAGCATCAGAAATCACATAAGACGATTAAACAAGTTGTTCGAAGCTGAAGGAGCTGAATGAGCATCAGCGCTGTAGACTCACCCTGAAAGAATCCCTTGTGAGCGTAGATGAGATTAACGGTGGCCTTACAGCCGGTGATATTGCACACCCACTGCTGCTGGTCGTTCCAGATGAGGGGGTACTTGGCGCGCACGTCGAACTCGAGCGTTTCGCTCTCGGCCAACGTGCGATACTGCAGACTGGTGGAGGCGTCTAGGTGCATCAGTTGGCCGTTGATGCGCGTCGAGTAGCCCTGCTCGCCGATGATCCAGGGGATCGTCATCTCCAGGTACGAGCCGGGCTTCACGTTCATGTGCACCGCCATTGTTTCCTGACGAGACACGAAAAAAAAAATATTGAAAAAAAAGTTTAAATAAAATTGTTTTACTTTTTTGTACTAAACACTTTTTTTAGAAATTCCAGTAGCGTACAAAAGTGTACGTACAGTAAGTGTACAAATATGAACAAAAGTAAAAAAAATCAGAAGTAAAAAAAAATTACTCGAACATCAACTCATACAATTGCAAAATTTTGTTACAGATCTGTTTTCAATTTTTAATGCGTTAATTTCGAACCAGCAGTTTCCTTTTCTGTTTCGGAAAATAGCCATCACAGAGCATAACGATGCTCACCTTATTCTTGGAGAATAGCAGATCAATAGTAGCGTCGGCCAGCGTGCTCAGTCGAATATCAAACGACTGGAACTGCCGGCGCTGCCCGGCCGTGGCGATCTTGGTGATGGTCAGCGGCTGATAGTCCTGCGGGAAGAAGAACTTGAAGAGGTGCTCGCGTTGACGATCGGCCCACGGACCGTAGCTGAAGTCGGTGCCCTTGCCGCACTTGATGTCCAGACCCCAGACGGGGGTGGTGTTCTCCTGCACGATGAGCCCATCGGCCAGCTCCACCATCACCGGCTCGTCCGACACTAGGCCCGCCTCGTCCATGTAGTAGTAGAGATCCACGCCGTTGGACTGAAGCACCACGAACCCTTCGCCCATGAAGCGGGGCGGCTCGTCGTCCATGCCCGTGTACCGCGGACTGGTGGCCAGAATCACCTGGAGACATGGAGCCAAACACATGCATCAAGCTTGGTTGGACCGCATTCGCAGATACATGATTTTTTTTAATTGCCAAGGTGGCTAATTTTTGCCTACTCTAGGGTTTATACTAAGGAAGAAATATTTAATGTGTAACTGACATCATACAGGCCCGAATCCTAAAGCTCTACTTCCAACCAACCAACAACCAACAAAAGTCAACCAACCCCGGAACCAGCGTGGTATAAACTAACCTTGAAATTCTCGGCCTTGCACTTGACGATATGCATGAACTGATCGGCGCGGGACGAGGCCGGCTTGGTGGTGTACACCAGGTGCGCCTCCTCCACGTTGATGAGCAGCGAGGTGGGCAACAATCGATTCCCGAACACCACGCGGCCGCACGAGATGTCCACCTTGATGACCGGGATGAGGTCGCGCCACTCCAGCAGCTCGACCACGCTACCCGTGCTGGTACCGGACACGTCCTGCGCCGAGCCGTCGCCGCCGCCACTGCCACCACCGCCGTCCTTCTTGTCGTCGGCGTCGGCGTCGGGTGGGAAGAACTGCGGGTCGAGTCCCAGCAGCCGTTCCAGGCGCGCGTAGACTGACGACCGGTTGTAGACGTGGAGTTCCAGGCCGTTGAGCAGCAGCGACATACGGGTGTCAGAGTGGGACAGATCTGTGGCGAAATGCCAGAGAAAAACACCCCGTAAATTTATCGTCAGATACTACTCAAAAAATTATTCGAAAAATACTCTCGAAGTTATTGGTTAGAAGTCTTTCAAAAAGTGTACACAGCTACCACTCCATAATGATTTAGATTTAGATGAGGCATTCTAGCGTGGCATTCTAGCGATATGTTTGAGAGTGGAGTTATTGATGACGTTTGCAGAGGGGCCAAGTGCGGCCTGCCCGCTGTCGGGATTTGAAGGAGTTCAACGAAGTCTTGGGGAGGGCGTTTCATTCGCAGACACTTATGGGGGAAAACGTGTTTTTTTTTTAGTCTATCTTAGCGAAGATACTCTCGAGCTAGTATGTGTGACTTCTACATTGTCTGCCTTTTTAATAAAATTGGTGGGTGCAAGGGAAGTTAAATTGTGAAAGATAGAATACAGAATGAATTAATGAATTGTGTGTCGTAAAGTCATTTCCGACCCCTGGTGGTTCTGCAGATGACAGCTAGCCAATGTAGTAAATCAAGTGCTGCCTTCCGCAGTTATTGCAAGATTAATCCTGCGATCACTCTGCCATATTACTTTCCGACACCAATGCACGTAATCCATCATATTCCCCTTTTCCTACTCCAATAAAAATTTCCGACTACCTGTACCCTAAATACAATGTCACACTACTAACCTTCGGTGACGGACCGCTTGATGTACTTCTTCCACCAGCGAAACTTCATCCACCCGTCCTGCACCCGAAGACTATAGTCGACCGTGATGTACGAGATGTCGCGGAACATGACCTTGCCGGACAGCACGGACACGGAGAAGGAACCGATCTTGAGGTACCCGCTGCCGATGAAGCGATTGATGAGCTTGGTGAGCAGGAAGCCCACCACGCGCGAGTTGTAGTAGGTGATGTAGATGATCCAGCTCATGGCCAGGATGAGCGCGCACAGCAGCCAGGCGAAGTTGGAGTCGAGGGGCAGGTCCTGCAGGTTGGGGCTGGTCAGGTTGGAGGAGATGGCCGGCGAGATCCAGTCCACCACCTGCGGCTGAATGGGCACCGGCGGCGGGGAGGCCATCGTCATGGTCACCACCACGCCGCCACCGGAGGGGGTGCCGCCGGACGAGGGTTCGTTCATGTCGGGGCTTGGCCTGGAATTCAATGACATTAAAATTAAAATGTTGGCATGTGACCGAACGTGCAATTGTGTTAGGCAGTTGTGCCCTTGGCATGGATTAAATTTTATGTCGCCGCTTGAAAAAAACTCCAAATTAATAAGTGAGGGATACAAAAATTATTATTTCCCACACAAACCGACACTAATACAGAAATCGCCATAATGCTTCGGGGCGGCGATAATCACATCGAAAATTTAAATTTTGTTTTTTGACAATCACAGTAGTGGATAACCACGGTAGTATTAGATAATCACTAAAGGAGATTGTGCACACCTCGCGTTGCTATGTCAATGTCTGAAAGGCACATTTTCACCCAGTAGCCCGGCATCAAAACCGGGTCCGTACATGTGAAGCACTACCGACTGGGTTACGAGTCGTACTCTTTCCCACTACCACACCAGAATAATAATAAAAACACAATCATATTTAATATTCAGACTGTACCTTAGTGTAAAATTCTGAATAAAATGTCAATAATGTCAATGTCACTAAAAGATCACGGCAAATATAGTCATTCGCCATCGAAATGTGAGCCAAAGGTCAAAAACGAAAATGACAAAAGAAAAATCACGGAGCAAAAACAACAATTGCTTGGTCAGCTGTTGACCCATTTTGAAAATGTGCAGCGGCACTGCACGTATAGGCGGAACGTCGCACTTTGGCCTGTGACCAATCTGTAGCATCGTAGATAGCACATGATAATGACGTCAGGAGTGGAATTTTTCATCGAAATTATTCGCCATTGCCGAATCGTTATCCCTATTTAGCAGGGCATGATTAAATATGGACCGGTCAAATCAAAAGAAAATCAGCCTGACAACGCAGGTCGGTTGGTCCGCATAGCACCCAGTAACAGTTTCCGGTAACTCCCCACACTTTTGAGCACACACTAGATTGCCCTGTCCGTCGAATCTGGGTGCAATAAAATCAACTGACTGATCCACTCAAACAGCCAGAGTCTGCGTAGTTATAGATTCAAGAACAAAAATACATCATGCTTTGGAAGGAATAACTAAACAAATAATTGAAATTGACTTGCCTGAGAGCTCTGTGTAGGCCAAAGGAGGGGAAATTCCCTCGTCAGAGTTGAGCGCAAATGTCGACTGTTTCTAGCTCCAAAGATGCGTCTTTTACACCAACAGTGATTTTACAAGAACCTGAAAACGAATTTCTTTCGGCTTCCTCTAAAATTCGTATCATTTTTCACCAATTATATCAATTAAAACTAAAAATCACAAAACCTAAACACCTGTGTCAGCCGACATTTCTAAAATACACATATGCCAACATGATCCGGGTAGATTGTAAAAGTACATATGTCGACAAAAACCGAATTGGTTGCAAAGGGATGTTTTCAGTCTCTGATTTTCTGTGATCAACGAAAACGGTGCTGAGAAAATCATGAATGGGTGCAGTAAATGAAAATAAATTCTGCCAAAATTATGTAACCACCAAAATAAAATCACTGGCTATTTCTCGAAAGCACTTATAATTTGTTCAAGGTGTGGTACGTATTATTATCAATTAAGACAAACTGATTAAACGTAATAAAATCTGCGATTTAAAGTCCGATAGTGAGACACTTTTAATCCGTCAGGTACAGAGGAAACATTTTATTATCAGGTTCTATCAGACTGCACTGATAGTGACAATGTGATGGTGAGTAATTCCAGAGTTCATATACTTGATACATACCTTTGTGGTGTATGGAAGCTGGTAATCGTGGTTCATTATTATTTATTTTTTTAGGCTACAAGAAAAAAATCTCCTGTACATATCTATGAAGCAAAACAGAAATCTAATACTATAAGACTGAAAATGGTGTCCTTCTGTCCGTGTGAAGCCAGCACGTGACCTAAACTGAATTTATAC
>JAUJYS010003330.1:0-13255 GCA_033995665.1 Melogona broelemanni | reverse complement strand
GGGAGTCCAGAGCTTAGAGGTGGATCCTGCAGCCTGGCTATTCCAGCTGCCATTCCCTTCCCCTCGCACATCTCCATAGAAACACGAGGGTGCAGTAATCCTGTAGCACACTACGGTGATTTAAAAAAAAAATTGGCACTAAAACTGGTGGACATTCAATATCTATTGACATTAATAACAAAATCATTGATGTGGCTGAATCATTAATGTATAAAATTATTTGTTTTATTGTTTACGCTATAACTAACTTACTTACTGTTGATGTTATAAATCGAATAGTTAGCACTATTTATGAGTGTTTTAGTTAAAACTGATTCTGTAGCTTTAGTACAATTTTCTAATTATCAACTAGACAATTATTATTTTTAATTTTTTAAACTATTAACGACGCACAGTTTAATGTATATTCGTAATAATGGTTTGCATCTTTTTTAAATGACACATTGGATATTATTTTTGGTATGTTCTTGTATGACTAACCCTAAACAACACGTTTGTACGCTGTACATGTATATAAAGAATAATATTTTGGGTTTTACTATTTAAAGTTTTTTGTTGATATGAATGGAATTTTGGCACGAATTTTGCTTACAGTTGCTTCAAATGCCGCTTAATGTGTATAACTTATGAAATGTTACAGGAAGAAGGGAAGAAAAATATCTTTTTTTTCCCCACCATTTTGAAATATTTGACCTTAGCTGCGGTGGGTATTTCAAATTCGCCATTTTTCGTTCGACCGTTTCTGCTATTCTATAACTATACAGAGCGAAAATGAAACGCTCCCAAAAAATCGAAACAAATTCGAAATGTCATCTGAAACAAATATTTTAAACTTATACGCTGGTTGGTACTACTTTGAAATTACTAAAATGTAAAACGCACCCAAAATATAAACACCTTCATAATATAGAGTTCCAGTGTCCACCTAGGTGACGATGGAGTATTCGCCATTTTGTTTTGTCTGTAAAATTTTGTTCACCGCTACTAACGCCTATTTGGCGATAGTAAAAAAATACTATCTATCATCTTCGATAGTTACCCGATCATTTGATTTGCGCATTAGCAATGAACCAACTATTTGTTAGAATCTCCACCAGAGTACATCAATTATTACTGGGATTACCTGAAGACTTAAAGTGATTCAAGGCAGTTTCCTTCTCATCTGCAGTTTCCTGTTAACATAATTTGCGCAGTTGTAACGACCGATGCCAAAAGTAAACCGAATCCAAGACGGAAACGGTTGAAGTACATTCCGGCTTTTCTCCATTTGCCGTTCAACGGATGATATCGGCTTTGTATTATGTCTATTTAGCCACCGTTATTACACGAGTCTGGCGATAGTATTCTTTCTATTTTCGGAAGAATTTTCCAGCCTCTTTCATTCCCGTCCCCGTCAACAATAATTCTCCCGGCTTGTTGACATTCGAAACTGCCTAATTTTCAAACTGGGTTCACGCGTGAACCATGTGCCATTTTAAATATTTTTTGTCCACGATATTTTCGGGTTTTTGAAAGTCCTTGCGCGCATTTGAGCTGCCGCGATTCGGAGACTTTGGCACCCTCTGGTGGTCGATTATAGAACTTAAAGTCCTTTTATATAGGAGAACTTAGTGTTTGTTAGTGCTAGAAATGTTACTATTGAGGTCCTCCGTGGCGCTTTATTTGTAACCAATGAACTGAAAAATTTAGAAGGATAAGCTAGTGTAAAATGTTTGGCGGATTTGAAAGGAATGAAGCCCGAGTGTTTATTATAAAAGTTCGGCTGTTTCATCCTAAATGTCGCTGCTTTCAGCGATAGATTACTGTGCCAGCCGAACAGGGATGGGTGACACAAACCGAAACCGGGCATATAATTCAAATTATCCTTTTGATTTCTATGAGAAATCATAAATATATTGCAATTTTGAAATCCTATGTTTCTGTATGATTTTTTTTTTATTTAAAAAAAAACAGGTCGTTGATATATTTTCTTCGTTTTATTAATGCCAAGTTACCGCTGATGGTCAATTGACAGCCACATATTTATTCAATTTCGAAAATTGGGTCTGTATAACTAATTCTGATCTTTGTTGCCGTCCTTCCTCTGTTCCGTTAACTTTGCTTTCATTCGCTGGAGTTTTCATTCGCTGGAGTTGTTACTGATGACATCGTAAAACCCAATTTACTGGAAACAAAAGGAATGTTTTGACTCCTTGAACAAGCGTATTTTACTCGTCAAGCTGTTATTTTATTACTTTACTAACTCTAGGTTTATTCTGGTTAATCCGATCCGGATCGAGATTAGTGTGCGTCATATCATTGGCCCCCACTTACCCAGTATCAGTACCGTAGGGTCGTAGCCAGTTTCTCGACGCACTCGGGTTTGAAGTACGTTGTTTTTTATGGTGTTCGAGGAATGCCAAACTCTGTTGTTTGTCTAATTGGTCGACACATTCTCCGGTCTTGTTTTGCCGCGCAATCCGTTGTCTGATTCAATTGTTTCGAATTCCCAACACGCATGCCAGATTTAAACATAGCGTGCGCGCCAAAACCAAGAATTGGGGCGATCGCAGCGTCAATAGTGTTGGAAGACTGAACTACTTGAGATATTAGTAGTCGCATTTCTTAAACCTTGTTCGCATTAAAATAGGATTATTTCTGCGTGACTGCGTTATGCATATACTTGAGTTGTTTGAAGAAAAGTTAGTTTTAAAACAGGGTTCTTATTCACCTGGAAAGTCAAGGAAATTATTTTTTGGTCAAGGAAAGTCAGGCAAAATTCGAAGAAAGTCAGAAAAGTTGAAGAGAGTCCGGAAAAGTTGAACATTTCAGAGGTAATTCTGATTAAAATGTTTTTATTTTTCTGATTTTTCTTTACGTTTTAAACAATACATTTTTACTACTACGGAACATGGAAATGTTTTTTTTTTGTTAGAATTTCTCAGATTATCAATCTACAAAATCTGCCACGAACTCATCTGATTATCTGGAACGTCACTAGGCGGCGCCCATAACTCATGCGCACAGGCCATAGCGTTAAAGTTTTAATACAAAAAGTCTCCGCTCTATGGCTTAGAACTCGTTGGCTTCGAGGCCCTGCTGTAATGGAGAAATGATTGTTGCCGCTAAACGAGTGATCCGGCCAAAATACGCTTTTGGCGTAACAATGGCAACAGCTCTTATTAGCATCGATTAGCGTCGATTATCAATGGAGGAAGTGAATGTAACTTACCTTGTTGTTTACCCGCGAAAAGTCTTTGATATTAAGCGATACGCGTTTATTTATCCTCGTGAGAACCTTGCTTTTCTCCTAAACAAAATCGTGGAATCCGATTTAACCGATTGTGCGGTCGTCTTAGCTCAGTTGTAGAGCATCCCGGGTTCGATTCCCGGCTCGGCCTCTCGTTTATTTCATGCCGGGTACTGTATAAAAATTTAAATTGTGCCCCTCCTCAAGCTGTTAGAGCAGTACAGAAACTCCTGTAGTACTATTTATTCACTTTAGTGATTGGCAATCAGTGATTGTAAAAAAACAAACAAAACTAAGATTGTGATAGTTACATGTATGGCTTTTTTTTTACGTGCAAGCAATATCGGGTATTTTTGGAGTCACGATTCATATTTTTATTTCAGTTACGTTTAGAATTTTAAGATGATTTTTAAAGAATATTTAAAAACAAGTCTCATAGGCAATCCATGCGGACAGGAAAATATATTTGCCAACAATTTTTTAATTACAAAACGATGATCTATGTGTGCGTCCATCGTGTAGAAGAAAGACTAAAAGAAATCCGACAAATTTAATTTTCTCGTCGCTGGTCTCAGGAGGATATTGGGGTGATGGCAATTAAATGTCGAACCCTGCGCCGACTCATCGTTTTCCAAATGTAAGCGGACTACACCTCAAAGTCAACACTGATGGATTACCAATGATACCACTTGAGTGTGTTCCTGTGTGCTCACGTTGTGTGTGGTATATATATGTGCAAGTTACGAATGCATTTCTGGCGTCACGGCTTGTCCCGAACACGCCTCGAAGTTATTGCCATGCCTGCTCCCCTTGTAGGTCTCGACGTACGCCTACGCGAGGGCTGGGCTTAGTAGTAGCTGTAGTAGTGCCAGTAACCCAAGTACGGCAACTGGTTTTACTCGCCCGGAATTTGGAAACTGGATTACCATGTTTGTATATCGGCACTTCCATCCTTCACAGACCGGGCGTCCACCAATATGGCGATTGACAAGAAATTATAATATTTATCAAAATTTCGCTAATTTTTAAATTTTTACTGTGAAAAAAACGATGGTGGTTTTTGTTTCTTCTGTAACTGACAGGTTAAAAGTGTCTTAACTATCTGACTTTATTTATTTTAATTAGTATTTTTGATAATTTTTCGTTTAATGTGAAATTTGTGTCTTCCTAAAGCTGCAAACTAAAATTTTCATGACTCCTGCATTGAGGTGTTACAATTTTTTATAAAAATACGAGTATATTTTAAAAACAGTGTGGATATATTTGAAACTAACTTTTCAATGATTTTCTTGGTCTAGAAATGATCTCAGATAAATATTAACAATAAGGGCTTCCATTCACGATGCTAATGATAGTATGGTCGATATCGGAGGAAATATCACGCATCCTTTTGCCTTCTACGTGATCATTCTATCACGCAGACCATCGTGACAATCACCCAGTTCCACGCGTAGAGAAAGACGTAGTTCTACGTCAAAATAATTTTATTGTGGCGGACCGCAATTTGGACACCACCGCCGGTCCACACAAATTGATGTTTACGTCTTTTGTCTGGTCGTCGGATAAGATGCTAAACACTTTTATTGCCTGGCTTGTCCGGTGATGGAGGGGCGACCTGTTGTCTTGAGGACGCCTACACACATTCGCTCCCCCTGGTTCGTTGTTTTTGTGGCAGTCGGCCGCCCAGTCATCAGTGTCTTGACAATTTCAAAATTTCCTTTCCTTGTATGGTCACGGACGTGTGGGTTTGTGGCCTCTGTCGTTCTGACAAGGAATAAAACGAAACAAAGCTTGTCCTGTATTTATACAGGGTACATGTGTATATATTCGTTTTTGGTTGTTTTGTTAGCTGTATCTCTCGCTCTGTACGAGCATCATCATCAGCAGCTCAGGGCACACCATGCTCTTGATGTGTCCAACGAGATTCAGATTAGAGCACAGGTCGATGTATAAAAGTAAACATTGGTTGCGTCTCTATCCGGTATCTATAAGTTACACTTTTTTTGTTTCAATTTTTTTTTTTAAACTTTGAAGCTGAAATGTGGCTAAAATAATTATTTCATCCAGGATTTTTATTTGTATTATGTTGCACGATAAATTATTTTGATTTGAGGCGAAAATATTTATGCTGTCAGTTTGAAATCTTTAAATGATTACTGGAAAAATTGAAATTCAACCGATTGCATAAAATAAATTATAAATCGGCGAAATAAAGCCTGATATAAAGACACTTTTAATAGGTTGTGTTACGGAAGAAACAAAAAAATGCGAGCTTTCGGCGTTGATGCCTTTTTCATAGTGACAGTGGGGACAAAATTTGGGAAAAGGGGGACATCAGATAACTAGAAAGATAAATTTTGATTGACTCATTATAACTGAACGGGTCGGTTGAATATAATTTTTTTTTGAAGACTGGAAAATCCTGTTGCCAAGGGCGCCATCTGGTATGCGGGCTTGCTATTTTTTCCGCGAACGATATTCGAAACCAGTCTAGTCACACTTCGGCCAATCTGGCATCCAAATGACAGATTACTGTTTCTCGTTTACTTTATTCTTTTCGCAACTTCCATCATCTCGGAACTCCATCAGACAGTCTCCTTCGGCGAGGGTGTCGATTTTCGACTCTTAAAAAAGATTTTTAGAACCTATGACATGTAACTATCGCGTTTTTTCAACAACTACAAACGCGAATTTACCATGTTGTGCCTACACACAATCTCGTTCATCGTTTTGCTCGTCTCAGTTCGGCGATTGATTTTATTTGTGTCTTGTGTCATCTATGTTTCTACGCATACATAAGTTAGAATGATATTCCCCTCACTGAAATGAATATCACAACTGGAGATTCTGTGCCCCTTGTGTCGATATGGCAATATATGAAATATTGAATTATTGGCAATATTGAATTGATATAAAATATTAAAGTCGTGGGGATTCGTTCCTGTACCACGCCAGGGACCCGTTAAAGATTCCTACCCAAGTTAGGCAGAACTAGGTCGCCCCCTAGAGGCCTTGAAGACCAATACGTTGGAAAATGGAAAATTCCTCTTATCTGTGCAACAATAAAGTCACGTGACAAATTACACGCCATTCCTCCGTGCTATTTCCACTCTCACGTGACCTTCTTGTTCACCGGCGTGGAAATAGCTCAATTACGTCACCGGAGGAAAGGGGGGGGGAAGTGCGTAATAAATCTGACAAACGTGCGCGTTCTAATCGTGATCCGTGTTTCCTCCAATTTCGAGAATCTCGACCGCGCCCCTCAAGCACGCGTTGCTATTTCACCGGGAACAACCATCACTATACCTGGGGAAAATGAGGGTGGGTGGATGAGATGTAACTGGTAGGGATGTGCGATAGTTAAACAAAACAATCCGATGGAGTAGCAGCAATTTTTTTCCTAACTGTAATGACACAAAGGAAATATTGTACAACTTACGTTTTTGTTTTTCGGCATGGAAACAAAAAAAGAGCCAGCGTCGGGAATGAACCTTGAACTATCGCGTCACCAGTCGGTCTCGCAGCCAACTTTTATTTTAACTATTAGGGACGCTTAATCTATATCGATCGTATTTCGATGCTATCGATCATCCCTAGTTTGGAAGACTCGTTTTCTTCTGAGAGGGACCTGACTGCACGCTTTGTATCTACCTGGCCGTAATTATTATCATTCTGGCAGCCGGCTCCTTATTTGGTAATGCGGTCACCTGCGCTAAACTACCAGACCGTATACTGCGGTAGCGACGACGTTTTTGCTCGTCCGCCTTGTCCAGTTCTTTTGATTTGTGCGCGTGACGTGGTACTTGCGATTCGTGTTTCAAAGAGGTGTATGGTTAGAGAACGAATGGAGATGGTAACCAGCATGATATGCAATTAAAATTTAATCGTCCCGGTACGAGTTAGCTTAATTAACATGTCAAAACACAGGCGGCTCACAGTTTTGAAATGTGTTGCCAAAAATTAAGACATTTCCCCACTGTTCGTTCTCAACACCGTCGCCACATTTGTAGATTTATTTTTTTGTGTTCATAAAGGCGAACTAAATTTTTTGTTTATGTTGGAAATTTTGCGTCCTAATTATTTAATCCAACTTTTAATATTTGCAAATTAATTAATTTGAGTTATTCGTTTTATTTGTGTGCGTCTCAGATACGTTATTATTCAATCTTAATTTTACTAATTTCAAATTAATTCATTTTAGATATTCGTACTTACCGTACTATGTCTTTAATGGTAACCCATATCCATATATTTAATTATTTATTTTTAATTTAAATAATTTCTATTTTTATTTTGTATATTTCTCGATTTCTTTGGTTATTACCATTTTTCTTATAAGAGCAGTCCTTCTTGGTATAAAGAAACCACTCTATGCTACGTGTACCTGTTCCTTAACGATCGTAATGGCCGTTATGGGGTGTAATCGGACAAATAGCTGTCATGTTTATTTGATGACATCGATTCGACGAACGTGCCTCTATGGCTGCGTGCATCACGGTGTGGGCTTGTTCTACCTGGAGTCCGTTGACCGAGCCTCTTATGTATCGGAACCTATGGGACTACTGGGTAGGCCCGACCTTAATCTTCCAGAGATCTGGGTTCGGTTTCAGGAACAGTACACATCGTGGTGACTTCAATTCTCACAGAATTTTTAATGCAGTTTCCAGTGTTGGTTCTAGGAAATGTTTCATTTTTTGAGGAACTTAGTAACGCCTAGGTTCCTTTTATTCCTGTAGGAACTGGAACGGGAACTGGTCCTTTGTTTGAGGAATTGGAACGGGTGTTTATTTTCGGTATACAGAGTTCCTCTTTCCACAACCTTCAATTTCGAGTACAATTGCCCAAAATGTGTGGACTGCGGAACAATTTTACATCATCAAACAAAAATTGTTAAAGATTTTGACCTGTGTCCGCAAGTGTCCATTTGGCGTCATCATGGACGTAATCACATTTCTTTTTGTAAACGACCACTTGGTGGTGAGATTTTACGTTTACAACTACATGTAGTGGAATTAATGGTAGCCGTTAGCTACGTGATTCACTACACGGTTCAAGATAAACGCCCCCTAGTGGGGGTAAAATTAGCTCTACGGTGTGGGATGGTGTGGGCCATGGAGGCTGGGGGTGGGGAAGTGAATCAATTGTGTGCTTCTTGATGAGCGATCACGACTCGAATGACGTCCGCTCCAACAACCCACATATTGAACTCGATTCGCCAGCGCGATCCACTTTGACGTTACGTCGAGGCCCGTTCAAAAAAGAAAAAAATAATAATAAAAACGGCGCATAGTCTTAGCCGTGTTCATAAAATTTAGCTGCCTTGGAGACCGGTCAGTCACGACCATGGTGGTGGGCATAATTTTTTTAGTTCTACTCGTCCAAGTCTTTGGATATAAAATATTGTGCACACTATGGAAAATGAGGTCATGGAGTGCATTAGTAACAATTAAACGAACCACTGTCTTTAATCATTCAACTTTTTGTGGGCCGCAAAAAAATTCTAACTCAAAATTGCATTTAACCGTAGCAATCTTGGGTCATTCGCTAGAAAATACGTATTACCGTAAATAATATTCTGAAACATACCTCCTGACAAGGCCGAAATTCGAAAATGCCATACCTGTATTTGAGCTGTCTAGAATTTTACGGAAGTCCCCCTTGTAAACGTCGGCGCAATTAATACACCATCTTGGGGAAAGGCGAATGTAAAATTAATTCCGCATTTGGCCGAACAGCGAAATGTCGGTGGTTATGCGGTGAAACGATTCGCCTCTGCCCGGTAATAATCGCGGGACGGCCTCCGTATAAGTAGGCTACCTGCGCCGCATTTTTATGGACTACCTCTGCGCTAAAAACCACAGACTGCGGCGGCGACACTTTGCGGCAGGGTTTGGTGAACTGGTAACGCGCCCGCGAACGTGAAACTGAAAAATGACGTCGGTCGAGTTCTGTGGCGGTAGCTAGCGCGCTATTCAAAAATCGGTACCTTGCTTTTTCGCCAAAATTCTAATAAATTTCAGGATCTAAATTATTTGAAAATGTGCATTAACTAGCTAAAATTGGAAGGTCGGATAGATTCTAATTACTTTTTTACCATTATTTTTTAAAACGTGCATTTTCGTTTGAGATTAACCGATAAATGTTTGGTTGTTGCGGCATACAAATAGGTACATTTACCATATGATTTTACAGCTCATCCTGTTTGTGGAGAAGGATAAGGATGCTCATCCTGTTTGTGGAGAAGGAGAAGGATAGGATATCTATATGGATATAGGCAAGGGTTTTCCAATTTTTACAAAAATAACCCTAAAATACAAAAATAAAATAATCAAGATTATAGAATATTAAAATTGCGATATAATGATTTTCTTGGTGACGTCATTCCCGCGTTGCCACCGCTCGAGCGCATGCCAATTTTCAACTCTCCGCATCAGCTTCGCGTCCATGTGGCCGGCCCTGCCGCTAGTACCTGCGCCGCAGAACTAAACCACCTGCAACAGCATACATACACAGAGGGTGGTGGTGATGTGGAGGGAGTTTAGGAGGAGGAATTGAGCCAGAGGAGAAACCACCAGCTGAGCTGATAACCTTATTAGCAAACACTGGTGACACCGCACACAACACACGCACGAAAACGCAACTATTTTGCTCTCTGGAAAGTAGGGAAAAAAAAAGCTCACTACCAAAGCAACAAACCACTTTCTCGCTTTTGGATTTCGGAGCCGAGTGTATGGTTGGACATCTCCCTCGTTGTGCTGATGCCGTGATACGTTATCTGAATGGTCTCGGTCGGTTTTTGGCCAGCCTCCTAAAGATTATGCGTATGAATGGATTTGAGCTACTTGTAAGATCGTACTTCGAACAGATAGATCAGCCGTTACGAACTGCTGATCTGAACTGCAGCATTGGTGCGTTGGAAAATCCGTGAGAAATCCTGATTGGTTTTGCTGACACTTTCGGAGGATGTTATACAGTTTTTGGACGGTGATACGTGGTTTTCAGCAAAATGTGTCTTCGGGATTGTTGACAATGAAATGGTGACGCGATTCGTTGTACGGATAGGTGTTTTAATCGTGTACTGTGACGTCTTATGACGTAATAATCCAGTGGAGAAAGAGAAATCATGAGTTTTTTATTAGAACCCATCCACACAAATGGAAAGCTGGGCAAGGTCCACTATTGAATTATGAGTTCTCCTAAACCTGTGTGAATTTATACCCATCGTTCAAACAATTTCGATTTCATTTTGCGAACTCTTGAGTGAAGTTCAAAAATTTGCGAATTATTGCGTGGAATCGGCCCAGCTAATCCAGTTTGGAAACCCCATGTGACGTCATCAATCGAGAAATTCTACAATTGACACCCCGAAAACTCCCACTCTCCCACACGTGGGTCTGTTTACAGTTGGCCGTCTGGCCGCGTCGCTAAAATCAACAGCCGCTGACGTCACGTGATGACGCGTGACGTCATACCACGATAAACCCTTGTGTCAACTTTTGACCGGGACCGGGTTTTGACACCCGCACCTCAATTTTACTAATTCTACGTCGCCTTCTTGAACCATTTGGTCGTGTTTTAATTGCGATCTGTCAGTGGATTATCGTTGATATGGGACAGTTTGGAGCCTGTTGATTGGTTACGTGAGAGTGCGCGTCCTCGTATCTGATTGGTCGATTTTCTCGCCGTGATGAGTCCCGAAATCGCCAGCATGTCCCCGGCGGATAAGATGGCGGTTGTGGTCAAGTCCTACTCGCGTCAGATAACTTTTCTGCCCGTGGAGAATGAGCTGACCTTTCCGTTTAACGCGCGGTGGTACCAGCGGCCCTGGTACCGGTGGCCACTCTGGGACAACAACCTCGACAAGGTCAGTCAAGGTCGATTCGGTGGTGCCAATGTCACCTCCCCAAACAAAGGCGTTAATTGGGTAACGATCGTTCGAAAGTATGATTTTTTGACGTATACCTTTTTTTCACGTTTTTAGACAAGGTGGTATACATTTTGCAACTAAAAACAAATATCATGTTAAAAGATGCTGATGATCATCTTTTGATAAGATAGAAAATATGAATTAAAAACGTTGAAGTCTTTTTAGGAAAATGTAGATATTTGGCGTTATTTTTAAATATTTATCTCGCTAAACTTCGATAAACTTTTAGATATTTTGGCCAGCATTTTAGCATAATAATATTCTCAAGTAAAGTCAAATTTAGTTTGGAAAAATTTGCTTCAAAGTAGATTTTCCCTAACTAAACGTCCTGTATTTTTTTTTTTTTTTTTGGAAACTGTTGGCAGAATTGTTTATAATTTCTCTGCGAATTTTAACAGTTCAAAAATCACTGTGCTACCCGCACTCCAGGACATTCCAGTTAATGACTGACCTGGCAAGTTTTATCGTTTCAGGGGGAAAACTCGTTTTCGTAGATAACACTTCGGATAATTGCAGTAGGGTGTGGGGGGAACCCAGTTAAAATACGAGTACCATTTGCGCATGTATGTCATGGTCTTCCAATTCCTTTGTAGCCTAATTTTGATTGATAATTTCCTTGTTCCCGTTTCTTGGTTTTGCAGCACCAATATTAATTTCCCAACGGTTTATGAATGAGCGTGCTTGATATTGGTATTAGCGCCCCGTAAGTTTTCTTTCAATTAAAATGCTGTAACACTCGGCCAAATAAAAACTCGTGCTCACGAAAGTGCAAAAAATGACAAACACCTCTTCATTAGGAAGTGTTATTTGTTTCGTTAATTCATACACACGTGATTCATTTTATGAGCAATCAAGACGTTAATTTGATTTCCTTTCTGTTGCAGAAAGCATTAAAAAGTGCACTATAGTATGAACTATTTTTGAAACAGCTTTGCGGTAATTCCTTAATGGGGTAAAATGTGTTTTTTTAATCCTAAAAGAGCTACTTAGGTTACCGATAACGAGCCTGGTCCAATTATTGTATAGATTTCCTAGCCTCTTCTGTGTTATTTTGGCTCTTGGTTTTGAGCACAGTTGAAATAGAAGTTGTCAGTGATAGCCATCTATTTTTCTGACTAATTTCTGTTAATTTATACGATCGCAAATAGTTACGTTAGATATTGTTTGGCGCCATCGCTTGCTCCTGAGTACCTTATGTCCTGACACCCCTATAGTACCTCCACATAGGCGAAATGCTATATTAGGTCTGCGGCCAATTTTCGGCACACGTAATAACACAATAGACAATGAAGGAAGCTTTTTTGCATGCTGCGAGTCGCCTAACCTCAATTGGTGAAGAGCGGAATACATTGCATTATTTTGTAGGTAACAACAACACTCAAGCTGTCATCCGAAAGTGATTTGAGTGTAACTGGCACGTAGGCGAATGAGAATGGGCTCTGTGCTTTATCCGTAGGTGGCGCTGATTTCGGAATTTTGTAGGTGATTGCACTTTGCCATTTTTTCGCAAGATGTTCCTGCTAAGCGTTTGAAATCATATCGAAGATAGACTCGAATTTTTCCCAGTCCAAAACTGTTCATTACTCAATGACAAGACGCACCCACCACACATTCGCATCAGGTCCCAGTTTCCGACATACGAAATTTTTCGTAAAATATCTCGCGGTCTGCTGATTTTGCCACAAGTTTTCTCAGGTTCCTCTTCTTTGGAACATAAAATAAACATTGGGAACAACCTAACCTGACTCTCGTTTATTCGACGAGCCGCGGTACTGGTGTCACCCCTGAGCTTCCATTAGGGAGTCCAGATCTTAGGGATGGATCCTGCAGCCTGGCTATACCAGCTGCCATTCCCCTTCCCTTCCCTGCCCTTCACATATCTCCATAAAGACACGAGGGTGCAATAATTCTTTAGTGATTAGCACTACGATGATATAAATATAAATATATATATATATATATTGAAACTGATAAATTGAAACTGATATCGAAACTGATAAATCTTATAAATAAATAAAACCTTAATAGTGGGTAGGACGTCTACAAAACAAAACGAGAGGGACTGGGTCCGGTGCAGCGCCGGGAATGAGACGAACAGG
>JAUJYS010003329.1:0-13255 GCA_033995665.1 Melogona broelemanni | reverse complement strand
AAGCCTGCGCCGGGAATCGAACCCGGGACCGTCGGCTTTGTAGCATGTCCCCATACCCACTGAGCCATCGGTTCGTATCTTCGTTCGTATTTCGAATATTCATGTTGCGAACAAACAAATGCGATATCGTCAATTTAAATTTCAACTTGAATTGTAAATGTTAACAAATCAGTGCTCAGATAACTCAGTTGGCACGATCGTAAGTATTGGAAAATATTAATCCAAAAGACTTCAGTTCAATCCTCGCGTGGGAATGTTCGTTTTTTTATTGTATATACATGTGTATTATAGCATACGACATGTAATAGTCGACCAGAGTTCGCCAGAATCTTCGCGTTTCATTTCGGCGCTGTCCCAGACTATGTTCCTTATTTTTAAAAATAATAAAGATACATGTTTGGCTCGTTTACGGAAACAAATTAACCAAACGTTTTTAAGTTAATCGAAAGTTCTGAGAGTGTAGTTGGCAGAAAGCAGACTGTTGTAATCCTAATATCTCGAGTCCGATCCTCACTCGGGGCAACGAAATATCTTGAAATTTTATTAGATGTAACCAAAATTTGCTTCATGCTTGAAAACAAAATTACCGATGAGGTCTAGCATTTCTACCATTATCGAAATGTTAAGTTTTAAAACAAATTAAGTAATGTTGAATTATTTTTAAAAAATGGAGACCAGAGGCGTTTATCGTCCAGGCAAGCCACAGAATCTGAGGCCGAGACTGAGGGTCTCGCGAGGACGGACCCGTTCGCGCTAACGCCCGCACGACTAAAGTGTGGCGAAAGAATTCCAAACACGGGTGCAGGCAAGTGTTGACGAAACCTGATTAAAAATGAATCTTCCGGGAGTTTGAAGAATGCGTTAGCGCACCACCGCCGTATTTCCACAACGATTACAATCAACAATTCTCAAAGACAGCAGACGCGCGCGCGCGCTTGGCGCTCTTCTCTTTCTCTCTCTCTCTCTCTCAGTCTCTCTTTCTCCTCTTTGCTTACCCCCTCGCGACGAAAGACAAGGCACCGACGCCATTCAGTGCTGCTTGTACACGCGCATTACCCACACAAAAGGAAGAAAATAATGTAGATATATCCACATACACAGAACGCCGGATAGGAACAACGAGAAAAAATTTCGCTGGGCGAAAAAGCGGGAAAAAAATAGCGGCTACATAGGAAAAAGTAGGATGAGGTCTACTGCTACCAAAAGACCCATCTAGTAAACCTCCTAAGACCCGTGTCAAAACAAAAACACGTACACATACCATAATGATTCAAGCGAATTAAACTACCGCGTTCGACAAATGCAGTATTGCCCAAAAGAACAGTAACGAATTTAATAATTACTATTATTATTTTAATTATGTATACCTCGTGTTGCTATGGCAATATACGCTCGTACATATGTGAGAGGCACATTTTTACCAGTACCCGGGAATCCCCGGGATAGAATCAACGAGAGCCCACGCCGAGAATCTAACCAGGAACTGCCGCACAGTAGCCGTTTGCAATACTGACTGGGTTTACGACTAGTCTTATCATTTTCTTCCTAAATATCGCATGGATAGCTCGTTTTCGACTCAACACGTACAATATGTGTACACGAGGTATCAGGATGATAAACCAAAGGAGATGCCGCCGTTCGGCAACATTAATTATACACAGGCCATTCGGTGGTTTCCAGCCATTTTCTTTCGGTAGTGGGGAATACATTTTATGCGCGCAGAAAAGAAGTTGATCTTTTGATTTTAACAGCTTTGGGCATTTACCCTTCAGTTGACACTGTAGAATATGTAAAAATAATGATTTTCTCCATGAATAAAAATTCCTCAATTTAACTTAATTTTCCAATGGGCAATATTACACAACGATTTCCATGTGAACATTCCATTCCATTGCATCAACCGCCGCACGGCGCCACCAAGTATATTGTGTATGTACGTATTGCCAACATTTACAAAACAAGGGGTAACATATTTAACAAGTCAATGTCTTTTAAATGTCAGGTACCGGTACATATATATATATATATATATATAGAAATGAGTGCCAAATTTGGGTATTCTAGCTAGTTTAACAACACTTTAAAGCAAAAAAGATTTTATGCATTTTCTTATTTTTGGTCAACTCCTCAATTAAACTTAACGTAAAAAATAAAGTTTTCGGAGTCCATTCAAAACTGAAAGATGAATTGATCGACTACAAGGGCACAGCATGTAGAAGTACAGAATGTTCAAATGTATACCATGAAATTTATTTTGTTGGATCAACAAGTCCTGGAGGTTGCACATAGTTTACTGATGACCCTCTCCTCCCCGCGGTGATGCCCGGATATAGCCACGAAAGAGGAATACCCCCCTCACACACAAATCGTATTACCGAAGGTGAGCGAACCGAGGACGAGGCTCATCTTTCAATTAGACTAATTGACGAGACGCTAATTCGACTATTGGGAAAGAAAAACGAAAATAGGATAGAATTAGAGGTGAAGCTAACCAGCAGAAGGAATTCTGCTGGGCTGGCGGTCTTCTAATGGATTTCAGTTTGGACTGAATCAGCTATGAACTGGGTGAGAATTGAACGTGTTGGCATGCGCGTTTCGATACCAAACAATATGAATCGAACTAGCGTTGCGTTATGAACGCGGGTCGTGTCACGATATTCCTACGCTTGGCTGCTCCCCATTGTGGGGAAATTTGATCAAAGTGCATGCCGGGGATAGTTCAGCGATGACGTGGGATCTCAGCGCCGAAGGCAACTTTCAATGGTTTTGGTCGATTGAAATTTCTTAATTGAAAATCAAACGACCAAATAAAATGAATTATATAGATCAGTGACACATTTTATTTTAATATATCGAGATGACATATATACATTTTTTTACAGTTTGTTCTGGAGACTTTTGAACGCATGCGTCTCAAAGTCCACTCCAGAGGGCGACCTGGTAATTTAGAATTTGGCCTGGTCAAGGCTTCTGATCTAGGAAGGGATCTTCAACGTTTATCCGACAACGTACAGGCTCGAGTATCACGGCTTAGTTTCGATCCCGAAGCAAGTACAATTTTTTGTTGCCCAAACTTCGTCTTGACTGGGAATCGTACCCGCGATCGCAGATAAAGTTGGCGAGAAATCTCTCCACTATACCACCGATACCTCCTCAACAAATTGAATGTTATCGAGAAATGTTCATAAGCTCGTTTGAAACAAAAAGTGTATTCAATTATCATTCGCTAAGCACTTGCGATCTCCAGTAACCGGGGTGTAAACCGGGGTGACTAAAAAAAAGCCAATGCTGAGATTCGAACCCCTGAGTCATCGAGGTTCCATTGCTCGTAGACCACGCATCCGTTCATGGCCGTCTACAAAACGTATACGGTCAACCAGACATCGCAATTAGTTTTAGATGTCTGGACAATGACGGAAATTGAAACGCTCCAACAAAGAATGTTGGAGCACTTAACCGTAACTCCAATTGTATAAATAAGCAGTCTGAATCGCTGGCGTTCGTATATGGTGCGCTCAGTATTCGCTCTTATGTTGAAGACACGAATATTTTATTGCTCTTCATAAGCAAGGCGAGCCGATGAATCATTGATATATCTTGGCACAAGTGTATGTGCGGCGCGCGCACCAGCCTGGGCCCACCAAAGTACAAGCGGAGCACGCCAGAAAGCAGAAGAAAAAATAGGAGACGGCGAAAGAGGCGGATTCGCACAAATCATAAACCAGATGCGATGCATTGTTAAAAATGGCGCTGGTACCGCGGATTCGTGGAACGAGAACGATGAGCGAGACCGTAGTAGGAGTACAGATGCATACGCGGCTATGGCGTATATGCAAGTGCAAAGCAATACAAAGTGAGCGACGACGAAATGACGATGTCGTGTTTTTCGACACGCACAAAACATGTAAAAATCGAATCGTTCTACACAACTTTTTAACTGTCGAACTCTAGTGGAACATTCGCATTGCCACTCCTCCAGGATTAATTGGCGGAGGTTGTGACCAACAAAATATACGATTTTATAAACATGCTTTACATTCTGATGAACAATAAATACGATTTTATATTAATAAAATAAAATTTCCAGCCCCAAATTCAACGGTAACATCGTCGACAGAGCCTGTTCAAATAAGGATAACCTCATCTTTGTCCTTAACTGGTCTTTGACCCCCGCATTGGCCCCCCTAAAAGGGGCTGCTTGCGGATAAATATTGTAATTGTAATTGTGGTCGTAGCCCAGGCGGGAAAGAGACGGTGGTGAGACTGCCCCGAGTTCAATTCCAAGCTCGGGCTATCGTTTATTCGATCTCATATTCGATTCCGCTGTCGCAAATTCTATACCTTAGGGGGGGGGGACATTTTCACCAATAAACGAGAGCCCGACCCGGGAATTGAGCTCGGGACTGTCTCACCAGTCTGTAAAGACACAAACGATTGCAGTCATGTTCCTCAAAATTCGAAAATATCAAAACAATAACATTATATTTGCCCAATTATATCAAGACACAACTAACTTCAACAGTAGATAATCCCATAATATATTTGCATTTAGTCAACAAAAAATTCTACGAGGATATCAAGTCAAATCGTACATATTGCAACCAGACAGCGGAGCTCGATCCGAGTCCCGGGTTAGTCCCGGGTTCGATCCACGGTTCGGGCTGACTTTTATTCGATCCCGGGGCACAGGTAAAAATGTCCTCCTCACCCCGCGTACATAATCTCCCGTTCAGTACAGCGATCAAAAAAGTTGGAAAAAAAAAGTACTGTATTGATACATAGGTGTCTTCGCTTACCTTTGATGGGGACGTAGAGGTTGAGGTAGAGGCAGTCCTCGCTGTGGTTTCGCAGGTAGGGCTGAAAGCGTCGCAGGTAGTCGAGACGGGCGCGCGGCATACGGTGCAGTGCCTCAGTCTCGTTGCTCACGTCCGGAAACTTCTGCGGGCACACCGGTCCGAAGCGGTCGGCGACGTGCACGCCTTTCCAGGGCGGCGGCGTCATCGGCGGCATGAAGCGCAGCGAGCCGGAGGGTGGCGTGGCGTACGGCACGCCCAGGAACACCTCCACCGCCGGCATGGTCTTGACGGGGGCCGCCACCTCGAATCCCTGTAGGGCCCCGTATTTGGTCTGCACTACACGAGGTTGGGGCGAATCGGCCGCGGCGTCCGGCCCCGTCGGATTCTGGACTGGTAAGAGAGGCGGCGGGACCGAGGACGGCGGTTGGGGTGGCTGGGGGGACGGCGGCGACGACTGGGCCCCTCCGGACCCTCCGGCCGTGGGGGCCGGGCCCTCGGCGCAGCGAGCCGAGGGTGCCACTATCGCCACCGCCAGCAGAAGCCACTGTACGGCTCTAGACATGATCACGCATGATCCAGACAAAAGAAACTTTGTGACGGGAGTTGGGGATAATTAGAACGCGAGACTTACGTAGTCCACAGTGCGATCAGTGGCGAGGATTTGTATTATTCCACTAAAACAATGGCGCACCGGATTTGGGCACGACGAACGTAACGACCGAGAAAATACATACGAAAAATCAAAAAAAGAAAACGCGTGCTACGAAAAACCCACCGAAAGTCGATTCAAATCGTTTTGGCTCGAAATGACGAAACATACAATATCGTGCCTATCGCTGTAAACTTGATTGGCATTATTCCGTTTGGTGCTGTGTGCGCGTTGGTTGTGGAGAGAGAGACGTTGATTACGAAAATGTTGGTTCACGTCGATTCGAAGAGCACCACTGGCTTCGACGCGCCGTATAACCGCTGGAGGGCAATTTTTTGTCGGTGATTTTTTTTTTTTTTTTTTCCCTACCGTTTTGGTAGAATAGACAGCGTTCGCTCCGCGCCAGCAATATAAAGTGATTCGTTAGACGCGCGCGGGCGAAGATTCAATCGCACGAAAAAGAAAGAAAGAAAACGACAAAATCTGTTTATACGGTGGAGAGATGATCAGTTTGGTCCGCCAGACAACATCAATTGGGTTAGCGGAGTCTCGTCGTCTGACGAACGGGAAACCGGTTTGTAATCGGCATCAATCCGTCGGAAGTCGTGTCTGCTTCGCGGCGCACAAACACTGGAGTGACAAAGAGAGAGAGTGAGAGAAAAAAATAATAAAGTCGAAGTTGCCGTGAATTTTTTTAGGAGGGGAGGCGTTGGATTATTGAACACGGTTCAGTCCATCCACGAAAGTCGATTTCGTACTTTAGCGGACGATCACAAACGCACGATTAATTTTTGACGTTTCTCGATACGGCCTTGGCCACCAACACTTTTGACCGCTGCACCAAGAACCGAGCGATATCGAGGAATCCTGGGTAAAACCAGGTCTTTATGTCGCCGATAGCCTCGCGCTTGGTGGGAAGCATGTCGGCGAATTAATTAATCCATTGTAGTTGTGCCGGCGAACGGTTGTTTGTCGAATACACACACTTGCGTGACGACGCGTCGAAAACGCGATGTACGAATTTACCAATGCGTACGATCTACTGACCGCAACAAACAATTAAATTGGCAGAAATCGTGTCGTTATTTTGCTGGAGAGAATATTTGAAATATCGTACGAAATTATCATCACATACAGTTATTGGGTTGGGTACCTTCGAACTTGAATAAATTGTAATCGGGTCACACGCGCATTAAAAAAAAAAAAGAGACAATTGTGTCAGAGTTTCTACTTTTGACACAAAATTTATTTTTTCGTCAGGAATTTAACCGACGATTAAACCTGGTAGGAAATTCCAAGATCGTTGAAGTCGGACTCCCCGATGTTGACACAGAAAACGTGCGGAAAAATAGACACTGTCCGCAGATCTAGTTAAAAAACAAATTTAGATAGTGGAACAATCGTGTGTTTTTTTATCAAATCCGTTCACACAAGTTTGAAAAAGAATCGTAAATTAAAAGCGAGATCCTTTATCGAGTTAAAAATTCAACGGACGACGCGAAACACTTCTATTCAACTGTACACACATTGACTGTCGAACTAACCAGGGATAAAATAATAGGAATGAGAAATGGTAAGGATATGGGGGGAAAAGGTGGGAATAAATAAAATGGGGAGAACCGCGAAAAAGGAAAGGAGCGGGGTGGTTGGTGGTAGTCCTATCCGCGAAAATTGTTATTCCAGACTGGCCGAAGAACGGAACCGGTCTTGGCTGCGTCGACGACGCCGTCGATCCATGTGTGCGTGTGCGGTAGGACGCGGGCAAAAGAGCGGCCGAAATTGAAAACGCACGCGACGGATAGTGTTGGAGAGAGAGGGGGGCCACCTGTCAACCTCGGCCGAGATCCGAACGGAGACTGCGGGCGCGCGCGCGATTTGGGGGAAGAGAGATGCTGCTGCCTTCGGTCGAGGCCCTCTCTCGCAGTCTCTCACTCTCTCGCGAGGAAAAACTATCTGCGCGCGTGCGCGTACGTCGGCTCTCCCGGCTCAAGATGCTACCGTCATCCCGCCAGAGGGCGCCTGGCGTACAGGAAATGCGCTCGTCGCCAGCCAGTGAAGGAGCCAACGAGGACGGTTCGGTACTTCGTCGCCAACGAACAGAATGTGGGGCGGATACTCTGTGTTGAGAGTCGTACCTTTAAAAAAAAAATTAAATCACCGTAGAGCCTAGTGCAATACAGGATTACTGCATTCTCGTGTCTCTGTGGAGATATGTGATGGGCAGGGAAGGGAAGGGAAGAGGGATAGCCAGACTGCAGGATCCACCCCTAAGCTCTGGACTCCCTAATGGAAGCTCAGGGGCGACGCCAGTACCCCAGGCTAACGAATGAACGAAAGCCTGCGCCGGGAATCGAACCCGGGACCGTTGGTTTCGTAGCAAATTATGAAGAAGACTTTCGTGTAATTGGAGAGCGTGAATTTTGATTAATTCAAGCGTTATTTTGGAAATTACCAAAAATCGAAACTAAAAAATGCGTATAAAACATGTTTAAATTTATCGTGAATTATCACAAACAAATTATTGAATTATCCTACATGTATTTGCAATTAAATAAATGTCGATAATCTTGTTTGTTTCAATTCCAAATGTGACTTATTACCTTCATGATGTTACCTCATAAATTAATTGATAAAAGTCAAAAGTTAATTCGAAATGATACAGGTGACAATTATAGCAATCGGATACCCTTTCAGCAATATTTTATGACAATAAGAATAAAATTTAACAAAAATTTTGAATTAAATTCAGTTGAAGTGGGATAGCGGAAATCGTTAACTTGGGCACATAGGTGTTGACCCTGTGATTTTTCCTTGCGACAAGGTGGTTGGCATTATCATGTAATGGGGAAAAATAAACTGGAAAAAAAAATGTATGTCACGGCTGTGGCTATAGCGCAACTCAAAGGCAGACGCAATGCTAAATTCATTCGAAAATGCCTTTTCTATTGCATCATATAGATTCTGATAATGGACCGGATGTTTAGACACACGCATGTGCTCGTATATTTCCTCGTTTTTGTCTGCCTCAAAAGACGCTTACAATTTCTTAACATATGAAATATGCCGATTTTTTCTCTTAATTATCTGATAAATTTTATAAATTTCAATATTTGAATTTTAAATTGTATTCAACGTTATACGTATAATTATAAAAATCAGGTCTATAATTGTAACGACATGAAAACCCGGGCTTTTGTTTATGGCAGTATTGCCAGACACGCGTTTCCAATGCAATGGCGGTCTTGCTCTTGATTTCAATGTTGCGCACGTTTCCGTGCTATTGGGTCCGGGCTAAAGGTAGATTACAATACATTTACAAACAAACCCTAATCAGATATTTCCTTCTACCACACAACCTGGATTCCATGCAGCGAATGGGATCACATTATATGCTGTGATGTCACGCCAATTTGGTCAATAATATCATTGTAATGCTATTTTGCGGTCAGGAAATGCTGAAGGAATATTTTTCTGTTGTGGTGTAAATTGTCAACTTCATTTTATTATTGAAATGTCTTTGTAATCTAAATTTTTTAAAGGAAAAAATTCAATTAGGTAGATCGAAAATTTAGCAGAAGTCCTTTAGCCGGCTATTTAATTATTTAAAATTAAATACTATATTTGTTATATTATATTATTATAGATTTACAAATATTATATTTTTATATTGCATATTCATATTTATAATATTGGTAAATACAGCAATACATGATATATTTAACAATGAAAAAAAAAAAATTCTGAAATTGACAATTTAATTGGCCGGTTAAAGGGTAAAGAATGATGAAAGCAAAAATGAATCCCATAAGATATGACCAAGGTTGGCGCCAATGTTGAAACATAGGCGAAAGGGTAGTAATACGAATAAAATACCGTTTCCTTTTAGCCTTTCGTCCAATGTCGAAGAAAAGCCATAAATTATTAACAGGGTCGATTAAGTCACGTTGATATGTGAGTTTCGTGACGCTAAATCCACACACACATCACATTTGGATGACAGTCGGTTTTAACCACAATTTTTTGACTCGCAGCAGAACAACCTTAACGAAGTAGGCGTGTCGAATTAAGAGTTTTGACATTTGGCCGCACTGGGTATATTTTTGCTTTGTCCAGCCGCACAATGTTATTCTCGAGTTACCGCAGAACCCCCCCCCCTATTTAGTTATTTATCAATGTCAGGACTCGCATATAATGGGTGAGTGATTGATTGCATAGTGGTTTTTAATAAAGGACACCAAATGGCTGGAGGGGGGAATCGCCCATTCAATTCCGGGATTCGTGCAAAAGTAGTCCTACTTGTGCCGTGTTATTTGAAAACGCACGTATCAATTAGGAATAATAAAATGTAACGTTTATTGAAAACGATGCTTTCAACAATGGCATGACATTGAGGAGGGGCGTTTGCCCGCCCCCACCCCACTCCCGCCGTGTTATGACGATCTCTGCTTGACTAATTATAGTATTTTGAGGATTGTAATCGGACAACATTGTTTTAATTTTTTAAATCGTCCGACGACGTTTATGGGATAATTGGCGGTTGTTGCTAATCATAATATGAAACCAGGTGGCGCTAGTTTGTATCCAAAAAAATGGTCAGGCCATTTGGAAAATACTATAATTTACCAGATATGAAATTTGTAATATAAATTCATTGCACACAAAGTCTACTCTTATATTTTTTTTCTCGTTCTTCCAGACTGAATTTTCCTTCTATTCTCTTAATTTATTTTGAGTAGTCACACGCTTATCGCTTTTTTCAGAATAACTAAACGTTGTTACGCTCGTTGTTTCAAAAATCATCGACCCTTATTATTTGACGAAAAATTTGATATTAAAAACGAAGGTCAGTTGCCATCCAATCCTATTAAAAAACAAACTCGAAATAGAAATCAACACACACAAAAATGTCAAACGTCTGTGGGGGAAAATGAACTCCGTTATCTCTATGTCGCCCCCCCTACCAAAATCGTCATAAGCCAGACAACGCGCAGAAAATGACCTTCACTTACGAATGTCAACATTCCAATCTGTCAAATACGGCTTGCTCTTGCTATTGAATATACGCTTTATTTACTCAAAAATACGTGTGGATGTATTGGCGTCCCAGTGGGACATTTCATTGGAAACTTGATTGTGAGTACTTTGAACGAAGGAGACTGGGTTATACAGCGTGAGTTCTATGGTTCCTGGTAGTTGGCGTTAACGCGTTGTCTCCTGGGGAAAAACGTGCAGATTTTTAATTGATGCTGCATTCACGACCCCCGCTATGGGGAGACAGCAAATATTGGGACACCTGCTCGGTTTCTGCACGGAGGACGCAAAATTGTCACCTGCCATGATATGTGCAACAGGCATAAAGTGTATATGGATGATGACATTAAATGTAGCGTTCGCGTTCTTCGACATCTGGTACGATTCATTTTAAAACGCCTTTTTCGTTCAGTTTGAACAGTGCGGTAGATAAACGCGAGTTGTACACAAATCTACCACGAATGATCACAAACACGTCCCTTAACATCATTCGTGAAGCAGATCTATGTACAGTTACAAAATGTTGTCTGGAAGGAAAAATTAAAACAACGATTAAGTCCAGGACAGACTGAGGCTAAGATATAAAATAATATAACAATGTAGTTAAAATATGACGCACGTGTAAATTTTTATACCAATCCAACTGGTCTAGTGCCATTGTTATTGCTAATATTAGATTGCTAATTCTAAAAAAGTTAAATCGATTTGAAAAAATATCGATGCGAAAAATTAATAGTCGATCGTTATTTTTCAACAATAATCAATGGATCGATAAATTAAAAATTCGTTTGCCACGAACAAATGCATAATACAGCGACACTTAGGAATTATGTAAACGTTACAGTAGGACAGCATTTTCGACTTTTGTGGGTCAGGGTCAGAACACGTCGGCTGTCTAAACATAGACATCGTTTTTTTGTAGAGGAATAGAGGACTCAATGGCCTATCTTTTTTGGTGGTTCATGGCTAAAAGTCGTGATCATGAAGTTTGCATTGGGGAAAGGAAGGGAAAAGAGATGGAATGAGAACCAAGTTGAAGTCAGACCGGCGTAAAAATTTAATGACTTTGTCCCTAAACCAATTTCTGAGCTCTTGAGGAAAAATCCTTGAAATTTGCTGACAGATGTTGTGCAAGTTAGATGATACTTTTTTTCACACCAATTATGTCACTCAAAATTATATTAGGTAATACTATACTTTGGACCAGAGGTACTTAAACCTATTTGAGAGGTCGCAAACCTCTTTCAGACTTCTGAAATGTGACGAAAAATGTATACCCAATCCCTAATTTTTATCGTATTTTTTTGGCAGATACAGTTCATTATTTTATGGCGGTGGCAGTTAATTAATTAAGAAGGGGAACACATTTAAACATAGATCCACAGATCCCAATTAAAAAAATGTGGAGCTTTGAAAAATTCGAATTGAAATCCGAAAGGTCAATTCAATTCGAACATTTTTGAAGAAATCGTTTTCTTTACTTACTCCTCCTTGTACTTGAACTCTATCGCATACATTTAAAATACCATCTATTGCCTTTTTGATTAGTTTCTTACCAATATTTGAAACTCGTAAAATTAAACAAAATCGTTACCAATATTGAAATAATCCATTATTTATTTAATTAAAATGTATCGACAATTTGTATAACTTTTTTTAAAAAGATGAATAAATATTAAAAAGTTATTAAAGGAAACAGAAAGGTGAAGACGAAAAACATATAACTGCAGTATACAATTACGAACAACTAAGTCTAAATGTCTCTGTACTCGCCAAAACATTAGCTACACAGGTATAAGTGAAGTTTGTCGAAACTTTTTACGGCAAGTATTTTCAAAAGTTCCCTGTTATAAATTTTGGCTACTTCCGAATACACTGTTCACGTGAATGGCTAAAATACATTCTGGGTGAACGTTATTTGACATTAGATGATGAAAAAGTCGAATCCGGGTCCAGTTATTTTTAGTGCCACCCCAACACTTTCGCGCGCACACACACACGTAAGATCAACGTAAGACGGTCGGTCGTTGCTTGAAACCAACCCACTTGGCGTCTGTCGAACTAGGTTGCTCTCCCCCGATCCATTGCTTCTATATTCGGACCATGTATTAGCCAATATTTACTGGTACTACTTACTGGTACAACAGCGAGGGACAGTCGAAAGAATTCCTGAAAAAAAAAAAGAAACAAAATTGAATTAATTTTAGTTTGCAAAGAATCATTAACATCACGAAAATAGAAAAATAAATACTTTTCAACGGGGGACATTCGAAAGAATACCTGAAAAAAATGATAAAAAATAATTTGATTTTAGTTTGTCAGGAAATAACAAAGGCACCGAAATAGGATAATGTTATTCCAAGTAAGAATAAAAAAGCTTTCAAAACTAAAAGCTGAGAAATAATGGATTTTTTCCTTGTCGTCTTGAACGAAACAAAAATAACATTTTTCAACCAATTAAATTATATTTTCAAATAATTTAAAATGCCGAAGTTCCATCATAGAAAAGTTTAAAAATGTCTTTCTACCCCTTGTTAATCGGAAATCTTGTCAGCGACGATATATGAAAACTAACAAATGCAAAAGGGCTGATTACGCTGTGCTACCCCATATCAGCCCGTCCGCTGTGGCCGAGAGGCAGCGTGCTCGCTCACCAACCAGTGGATCTGGGTTCGATTCCCAGCGCAGCCGATTGTTTGATTGGCTCGTGGTACTGCGCGGGGGAAGGCATTAATGGCAAACCACCTCTGTATTCTGCCAAGAAAACTCAGGGGGCTTC
>JAUJYS010003328.1:0-13256 GCA_033995665.1 Melogona broelemanni | reverse complement strand
CTCACCAGGTGTTTTTCCAACGGCAAAACAAATCGTTTGGGGGTGGGATGATCTTCGCCGCCGTAGTTGCCGCAGGTCAGTCGTTCCAGCATGAGGTTATCCATGACGCCGGGGTTTTCGAATGCGATCAGATCGATGACGATGTGGTCGTTCTCCTCGTAGGCGTTGATGTGATGCAGGAAATAGAAGGCCGTGGCTAGGTACGCCGTCTTCAGGCGTTGACCGGTGGCCTTGTCGATTACGATGAACTTGACCTGTGTTTTTAAAAAAAAAAAATTATTGGTGGGGGATAAAAATTTGGGAGAATATAAGAAATACTTGACAGTTAAAATTATAAATTTAAGAAAGTGTTAAATATAAAATTGGAAGAAAAGAAAATTGAAGAAAGCTTTAAAAGCAAACTAGACAAAATTTAAATATGATAATAAAGAAAATTAAAGAAAGTTTAAATAGCAAACTGAACAAAAGTGGTATACAAAAATGGTATTCAAATGAAGGACAAAATTGAAAGTGAAATAGAAAAGTATAAATCAAAAGCGAAAAGACGAAATTAAATCGAAATGAAAACTAGTAGAACCGCGAGAGTTGATGTACAAATATAAAGTTTAAATAGGCAAATTGAGAACGTTCGTATTGAAATTATCAATAAAATTAATTTCAAAAGTACCGGACAAGAATTATTATAAAAAATAAAGCGAAAAAGTATAAATTAAATTAAGAATGATCGGCAAGTTTTCAACTGTAACAAAAGTCTTGACATGCAAATTAATCGCTTTAAAAAGTGACCGTGAACGCAAAACTGGTGCGATTGAAATAGAGAGGGAAATAAATTTGCAAGTCTAAAAAGTATTAGGTCATTGTCAATCAAAGTGCAGTTCGCATAGCTTACTCGTATTTACAAAACATAGGAAGTTCACATTGTAGTTGATGATATTTGTGACTGCTAACCTTTTCTTCTGGAGTCCAATCAAGGCAGTCCTTGAAACACGATCCCTTCGCCTTGGAAGCGAGAAGTTTCAGACTGTTTACCAGCAGAGACTGCTCAACGAAAATAATGTAGTTTTCGGTCATGGCGAAACTATGGAAATATCCATAATTTGTTTTCCAACTTGGTGGAATGGATGTCAGCGTAGTAGTGGCTTCAGTAATCTTGTCGCCTGCAATTTATGTAACAAATTCAAAATATTTATAATTTGCTATAAATCACTTTTATCAGAAAAAAAAAGTTTTTTTTTAATATGTGTATGCTTGCGCTTTTTTCATTCAACCCAGCGCATTCTTGGTTGTTTTTATATTTCAGTTGGTTTGTTTTGACGAGAATAATCCGCGTTTTGCGTAAGTCGTTAGTGTTTGATTTCACAGCATACCAAGTTAATTTTTTGTAAGTCGTAAATAAACAGCTCATAGTTAATTATGTGCATAACTATCTTTGTATGACGTATGTAAACCTTAGGAATTTTGTACATCCAAATTGTTATTCCGAGTACGCAGCCATACACAAATTTAACAGCATTTGGCACTAACGTCAGTAGTTGGCGGAAAGGTGATTAATTTATTGCGGATCTCCTAAGACCCCGCGATTGATTTTTGTCACAAAATATTGAATATGTTAGCTCTTTTGGTGTACGTATTTATTGAAAAATGGCATAAAAATTTGAAGTACATGAATACGTTCGTACAGAGTGTAATTCATATCTCGCAGTCATCCGGCAATGTCTTTTAGCTTAGTTTGGTTTTTAATAACACAGAAAAGAAAAAATGTCATCACCCCGCAAAAAGTGCGGGGGAATTCAGCCACCCCTTAGTCGCACCGAGGTGGTAACTGTGAGGGGGTGGCTAAATTATTAAATGTCATTTAACAATGCCATTTATTCTTATTTGGCAATGTAATTTAATGACAATTGACAATGTCATTCCTTGTCAATTGGCATTGTCATTCAGTGTCATTTCAAACATTGAGCTGGAAATGTTCGTTATCCCAAGATGGCTGTCACGTGTCAGATTGTGTCCCACTAATTTCGGCACACTAGATGTGCTGAGTCAGTCGCAAACATTATGTGAGAGGATGGTTTCAGCAAGAAACCGCGGACGGACCTAATTGCAATACCAAGCGAATGTTGTTACAATCAATTGATAAAGGTGTTCAATTCGACGCTGAAAACCCTCCTCGGCGGAAAAGCGACCCGGATATTTGTAGTCAATAATGGTCGTGTGAAACTTGTTTCACGAATATGTTTTTCACGCCTTAGTTCTTTGCGCGCTCTATAGATTTTGACATTGAAGCTATATACGTGTGTGCCCGCACTCGCTGCCTAACGTCTTGCAACGTCAGCCCATCCTTGAATCTCTGCCAACTTTCTTACAATTATCGTATGAATTTGCATCTTCCTGTCAACACGATTTATATCTGACTTGGGCAGACAAATTATAACAGCGAATCTTTTGATTTACTATTTTACTACCTTCGGTATTCGTATGACACACTGTCCCAATTTATTCGAAAAAGATATCAAAGCAGGTTGTCCATAAACTCTTATCAATTGCTACACTTTTGGGTGACGAATTCGTGTGAATGTCCTTTTGGTAACTGCGATTTATGGCCAACATTAAATTGACAAATATTCCCGCCATTCATTAAATATTGCTAATCGTAAGGAGAAAAAAATGTCGATTGAAAAATTGGTTATCTGCGCAATTACCCTTATTGGTTCCTGGTGGCGTCTTGTAGATGACGTACTTGAATCCCGAAGTGAAGGAGCACCCGACGTTGTACATTGTTCCATCAGGGGCAAAGTGGGGGTGGCAGGTGGTGGTGTTGATGCCCGGATTTTTGGAAAGGTCAACCTGAAATTGTGAAATAGTGACTTTTGTAATAGCTTCCAACGCGAGCAAAAATAAAACAACGCATCTTTTCTGACACCGTCTCAAATAGGTCATAAAAATGCAATCTTTTTACAGTTTTTTTCTCCCTTTTGGTGCCATTTTCTTTCCTTTTCCCTACAAAAAAAGAAAGTAAGTGATTTCTTGGCTAATTCCGTAACGAAATCGTTCCATCTATTTATCCTTGAAACTCATTTTAAGATTGACAAAAAATAATTGTTTGTCTGACAAACCATAATTTAAATAGCCTGTGTAATGGGACTGGCAGAGCAGGAATATGCTATATTCGAAACATTGCTTCATACATTAAAAAATAATACCGTGGTCGGATATATCTTTCCGTTTTTAATCATAGTGTGAAGGACGGTTAATTTTTTTTTTCCTCTTGCAGAGGGTGTTTGTTAGATTCAGTAATCGAATTTTCAGTCACTGCTTTATTGCATTGCGCAGCTGGCGCGTCATGTTACTCGCGTAGACCGTGTCAAGAGCTTTGAGAAAATAACAAGATTTGCTGCTCAACAAAGGTTCCACATTTTAATATAACGGCGCTATATTGGGGGAGATGCATAAAACAGTGTAGGTGAACACAGAACACAGAATGTGCATTACGTATTTGCTCTAGGGTTGTTTTTTTTCTGTGTAGAATTTTGATGGCAGAGTTGCATTCTAAGGTGTGCAGATAAACATGCACATGTATATGCTAATGTAGGACGAAGATATAGAAAGACCCGGGAGGGAATAAAGGTTAAGTGCTTTTTAATATTCGTGCGATCAACCGCGATAATGCATTCACTTTTGTTTTATTTCATTTTTATATTGTTTTACCCTTTCATATTTAAATGTATCTCGTTCTTATGTTTTATCGCCAAGATAGACATGTATATCGTGTTAACCAGATATTAACTCGATCCAGATCAGATTAGCTTGTGTGAATGGAATGATTTGCATTTACATGTATGATGCTCTACGTCTTTAATCAGATATTAACAATGATGCCATTAATCAGGCTCAACGTCCAAATTGGTTGGTATTACTGACAAATATTGTTTAGTTTTTCGATTCATGGGCTCAAGGCTATTACTGAAGGACGATTATGATCAACAAGTAAATAACATTGGTGCGTTGCAAAAATATTAGTTTCGATTCTAATGGGGAAAATAATTTATTGACTTGATCGAGCCGAGAAAACTAATTTCTTATTGCGGTGTGAGCTGTCAGCCCAACTAAGGTATATATCTCATGTCGGCCTCATTACCTTGTCCTTGGTCTCGAGTGTCTTTGGGTCGATTACTCTCAGGAAACACGTCTCGGTGGCGGCAACGTATTCACCTTGAAGGTGGAACACGTTCAGGTTGCAGTTGTCGGTCATGTCTCCCGGCACAATCGAGTTGACCATTCTGTGGGCGAAAGTGATGGTGTTGAGGTTATGACAGTTGGCATTTGGGTCGAACACGTTGGGGGAGCCGCAGTAGTTTTGACACTGCGCGGTATAGGATGTCCGCGAATAATAATAAAAAGCCTCCCGCAAACGGTAGCCACAACAGGGGTGGGCCAAATAATGGAAACTGCTCTATAAGGAGTAAAAGCAGATCTGTTTCCATTATTTTGTCCAACCCATGTATTTCGTAATGTGAACGGCGTTATGCAATTGTCTCACCAATTTTCACTTATGATAATGAATTGACTATGAAGAGGAATTTACACATTTTTAAAGCTATCCTATATTATTCATCAATTTAAATCTCCTAATAATTTATTATAGTTATGTATTTTCTAATGTTTAGGCTCATGCTTGCTTTCGGTTGTGTATATATTTTTATATTTTTCCTGCAATCGTTTGTCTCTATAGATTTTTTTCAATAATTAAGATGTCGAAACAACGGTAAAACCCAGGACAAACCGTTTTTCTGAAAATTACCGTTGTTTTGATTTCTCATTGAGGACGAAATTGTGTAACTGTATATTGATCTGCTTCACGAATGATCTTAAGGGGCATGCCTATGATCTTTCGTGTTAGATTTGTGTACAACTCTTGTTCGTAAATTAAGATCTCATTAGCAACTTGCTAAAGTATTCATATGTAGTTGTAGTATATAATTGATATGTAGATTTTAAGATGTATCCAATATCTAGATTTGTGTACCCCATTATGCTCTTGTTATGTTTATCTTTGTTAAATAATGTTGGATTAACTGCTTAATCTTTTTTTTATTAAGAGAAATAATTGATTTTTTTTACTGTTTGCCTGAAATAACTTGGAGAGTGAAAGTGGTGATGTAATGCCACAGAAAAGCGCATGAGTAACTCTTTTAATTTTCCCCCCGGATATCGCTTGGGCAGTGCAGCTTATCAATTGAGTTTTTTGTTTTCTCGCCGCATATTATCGAGTAACTGCGCAACACGAGGGTTGGTGGTTGTTGGTGTGGATTAAATCAATTTTGCGGAGTTACCTTCAAATTGGAGGGGAGGCGATGATTAAGGTGAGAGAGGGAGCCAAGGCGAATTGGAAAGGGGGTGGATTTTATTTTATTGTGTTCACGCCAGAAAGCGAGAGTTATGCAATCGCGTTCTCCACAACAGATTTTGGACTGCGCCGGCCGGCCATGCAGCTTATGTGGGTCATGCGAAAATTTCAAAGTTCCCCGAACGACCGAAGAAAAATAAACTTTATAAACAACAATGCGAGAGCCAAACCTTGCAACGTCTAGTCAGGCCACTATCAATATTCATGTTATATTCATGGTTATTGCACGAGTGTTGGTAGCAACGGTCAAAAATGTGTTAGTCATGTGCGCTTGGCTCGTAGGGGGGCGCTAACGTTTACTTTCCAAAATCATGGTCTATCCAGTAACCCCGGTATTATCAAATTTATTCCGCATTTTGTTCCACAAGTTTAAAGCCGGCGAAGGCTGAATCAATAAAATAGTACAGCTCGTCGTAGCCCAGTCGGTATTGCTACCGGGTGCGATAAGGCAGTCCCAGGATCGATTCCCGACGCGATCGGTTGTTTATTTTATCTCTTTAAGTGCTTGTGAAAATGTGCATTTCAGCGCAACAGGAGTATTAAACCTCCTGCAGTGATTTATTATAAGAAAATATTAATAATCGACATTTCCATGACATAATAACCGTGTTATTAGTGTGTTTCTTGATTTGAAATGAGCGAAACGGAGAAAATGGTTGTCTCGCCCTAAATTTTGTGATCCCAATTTTTTTTTTCTAATTTGATGACATAATGCAGTGTGTTTTGCATTATTGGAATGGGGAAAAGTGAAATTAATGCGTGTACTGATGAGTGACCGGAAAAAGGCCTCTTAACAATATAATTTGTTCAACAATACGGTCACTCGAGCGTTAATCAGTGCAGCTATACCGACTAGCGTTTTTGCTTTATAATTTTATGGGCGTTGATCATGTACATGAGAGTAAGTTTAGAAAATATTTAATGACGCTACAATTCTGGATATTTTTTAAAATTAATGTCTCTAGTACTTGTTCAAAATCGGAGCGTTATTTTGATGTCATATGTTTTTGCGGATATAGTGAGTGACGTGTAATATGCTTCAATTTTATTTTCAACAAATTTCTTACTTAAATTTGAATAGACAAGGATCTTAAATATAATGCTATATAGACAATCTACGTATTTTGTATGCCGAATCCAGTACTTGTCTTTCCGGTACTTGTTGACATTTTTAAATTGTGTATATCTTACTCGAGCGCGCTTTAGCGCCCTAACTATTAATATTGTGTGTACCAAACTCTTTTCGGTTCAGCAAAAAGCACTAGCCGGATGGCCATAGTTTTAATTCGTTGTCGGTCAGATGGCGATTGGAAACAATGCCACATTGTTCGCCGCGTGAGATTTTTTCCTCTTTGAAATTGTTTTGTAGATTGGCACATCCCTCCCCCTAGTAAATTGGCCAGTGTCCATGTGAGTCATTTCACCAGGTATCTATTATTGTCGTATGGAGCAGATTCACTATTCACTTGTTATATGACAAGCGAATCTGAAGACAAGCGAAATTTTCATTCTCCTAGTTAAAGTCAACAACCAGTAGAAAGTTTTGTAAAATTTCTACTTCGAATAATAGTTTGGCGCATAGGTAGTGGCACTATATAAGCGTGTTTTCTTTCGTGTTAGCGGAAGCTATATTTCACAATTGTTTGACAGTTCTTACCTGGAGAGAAGGTTCTTGCTGGGATCCGCATGACCCCTGGTTCCGTATTCGGTAAACAGCGTCTTTTTGGCAGCCAGTCCTTTCTTGGCGGCGTCACTCTGCAGATATTTCTTTTGGAACGTCACCTATTAAAAATTCGAATTAGTTTCATATAATTTAAAAAAATATGAAAAGAAATCTCTAATAGTTTCTTTCCTACTTCGAATTTTTTTTAATTTTCTGCCAAGCAAACATGCCACTTTTTTACTGTCAATTTTTTGTTACACGTGTTTCAATGGGTGTCTAAGTGAAGAGCTTCAGCATTCACATTGAAACATTCATAAAATATACTTTTTATTTCAGGTTGGTTTTTCCGTGAGAATAATTCGTGGAAATAGCGGAATCAGGAACACGTTTTTTTACAATTTGTTTGTCGTTTTCGTAATTGTGAAGCCTTATCTTTTTATGATAAGTGTTATCGCGATTTGAATTGATCGACTAATCGTTGCGTTTCCGTACTGTTTCAAGTTTTTTTTCCTTTCTAATGTCAAATTTAGATATTCGCCGCGCTTTCGCGAATAAATGAAGCTGTTAAAGGCGTCGTGGTGTAAGTTACTTATTTAATGTTTTTGCAAAAGTTTAAAGTCACCTATATATAGACGCAAAAGTATCTATGGAGTAGTTTTAATATAACCTCTCGTTTCTCATTTCGAAAAAAAAAATGACCTATACCACTCTGCCTTTAATCACTTCAAATAATGTCAGAGTCAATCTTGGGTCATCTTACCTTTCCGTTGTCGATGACCAGAGAGTTAAGGATGGACATTCCGTCCATCCAACTCTTCAGCTTGAAGTCTCCCAACTCGTACCGTCCGGGGCCAACCCGCATGAAGTTGCCATTGAGCCACGCCGGTATAGTGCCTGCAACGAATATTTCACACGTCAATTTCGAAAGTTAAATTTCATTGCCACGCGCGTTCGATAATTATTTTCTTCCGGATTGTTCAATCCCATTCGACATTGTAATCCTTTCCATTTTTTGAACGTTCCAACCGGCGCGTGTCACGTAAATCTAAGTACATTGATTATCACATCATATGTCACTCACGCAAAGAAACCAGTTATCAAATAATCAACAATGAGGCTACCCATGCAAGGTCATAAACACATTTCATACTGTCCTACTGGGGGCCAACACGTCGAGGCCTGCGTAAACGAGGTTCATGTAGGAGATTTTCATATCAAATTTGAAGGCCGGTTTTTTCTGTGCGGAATGTTCTTGTTTTAAAAAAAAAATGTCTTCCTTGTATTTACTAAGTGTATGCTTATCGAGCTAGTCACGCAATCAAAACATAGGATATGAATACTGATACGCGGACAAAAAGCAGTTTCTTATGTGGCTCAAGGCGATAAATAATGCACTGGCAACGCATTGGCCTTCGTGTTTTGACCACCACAAATCTTTTTCAACGTGGGCGGCTTGTACCCAGAAGAAACGAAATATTATTTTAATATTTTGATTATCATTGACAATATCCCCAGACATAAAAATATAGAAATCCAAAAGCCATAATTTTTTTAAGAAATATGCAAAATGACTTTGTACATAGTGGCCTTTAAACTTTCAGGATCGGTATGTTGGGTTTCTGTCATAAAAAAAGCTTGAGTTCGTCTCATAGTTTTTATTTTGAAATCTCTCTGCGGGTGTGTCAATGCATTCAGTAAAAGCTAGCAAAAACAAACGAATTATAATCATTGCGATTTTACTTAATACCTTTATTTTAACGCAGTGTAACCAACCACACAAAATTAAATACGAGTAATTACTTAAGTGAACTTCAATCTCTTTCCGCTATACGTTGTATGCCAGCCTTATGATTTCACTGTGAGGAAACGCCTTTTTCTTTGACTGATGACACACGTGAACGTGGTGGAGCTATCAATAGTACCACACGTTCCCGTAAATTTTCCCCTATTGTAAACTTTAGGGAAGCCCAAATTGAGTGTTGATTACCTGTAACGGAGGCGCTGACAGGGGCGGCATCCTCATCAGAGGTCTTGTACAGCAGTTTCAAATCCATGACGATTCAGGCGTTGTCTTGAGTCGTACCAAGAGAGTCGCTCACAATAGAAAGTTCGTTTTTACTTTTTGGTTGTGTGTGGGCTGGTAGTATCGGACGCAACCGCACGCTGACTGACCCACCGAGTGACTGACTGCTGCTAGCTCTGGCTTTTCCTCGAGTTTGCGAATTTGCGAGTGCGGCGCGGGTGAAGCGGATGGGCTCCGACCTTCGGCCCACCGCGCGCGCCAACCGCGTGCTTCTGATGGTGGTATGGTGGGTGGTGGTGGTGAGAGGAGGTCCCGGCTGGGTTGTGGTGGCGAGCGGCGACGAGGGGTGCATTTCAGGAACGGTATTTCCTGGGGAGACCCTCCGCCTAAGCCAGAGACTTTCTATGATTTTTTGTTAATTTCTTATTAGAGCAAACAGAACAATTAAGTCATTCGATTTCGGTTTGATTGATGGAGCGTCTGTGTTCGGATCGGGGGGTCGTGGGTTCGAACCTCGTCAGTTCACAACACGGACATCTACGGATGAAAGTGACAGATGGGCTTTAAAGACAGGTGACAGACTGGGTCAACCTTCCTCCTTTTAATAATCTGAAGATATTTAATGCAAACTTTGCTAACAGTTTGCACTGCGCACTTTTCTGACTCACAAGTGAAACTAAAAGTTGTTACTCGTCAGAAGTCCGGAAAATGCAGATTGATCATGTGATTGCGACGGAAGTTGTTTGCCAATTCTGCAAAGCGGGCGTGACGAATTGAATACTGGCGTTTTATAGTTTGACGCCTACTGGGAGATTCATTCGTTTCCAGTGCTAATGCGCTTCCACTTAAAACTTCCTATTTGAGCGCATGTATTTTAAGTAAAAGTGGCACAGCTCAACTCAGCATGTCAGTGTGCACCATACTCTCATGAGTGGGTACATCACACTGGGACAATTAATCCAGAACGCAAGTGACGACTTGGCTAATGTTTCAAAAATGTGGATTTCTTTCTTTCCTCGTACTCCCATTGAAACACCTACAAGAAAATTGATCACAATTTTTTTTTTAATCAGAAGCGTGCTCTGTGTTCATATTTCTAATGTTGGATGTGTCCACGTCTGAGTGTGTCTGGCCTTAGGAGGATAAGCAACTGTGCTCGCTCTACCCTCCCCCTTTCACTTCTTTTTATTGTAAGCACCGAAATGGAGAAAAATTATGCGATGACGTCAGACAAATCGTATACTATAGGTGTGCTCGGGAGAGAGAGCGTGTACGTTGTTGTACCTGCAGCGAAGGACGGAGCTCGCGTATACACGTCACAGCTGATTCTGTTCAATGACGATGGTATGCTCTCGCGAAGGTGAACGGCGCCAGTCGTTGGTGGCGCCGTCTGGTGTTGGTGGGCTCGAACTGCTAAATGCGCCAAATTGGCGATTTTAACGACTTGCTACCGCTGCTGTCTTGTGGTTAAACGTTTGCATTGAGTCATGTTTTTTTATTTGTTATTAATGATGTCGAAATGTATTTCGTATTGATGTTTTCGACCGAACATAAACATGTTTGCGATCCTTTTTTCACTGTTTACAAAAAAATTAGACTCGTATTTTACAGTATGTACACTAAAAAAGGGAGTTGATTCAAATTTATGAATTAAAATTGGAAAACGTTTATCAAATTAAATAAAGCTCCGCCAAGATGTTTAATAGACCTTCTTTTTTAAATGCTGTAGTGTACACGTACGGTTGTATGTCGTCAGTAATTTATATTTGGTCCAATATGACGTGTAATAAAGAGCGTCAATTTGTAAACCGCCATTTGCCTGGTTATGCAGTTTTAATTTGTAAATTTCTCTACTCCCTTTTTTATTGTACATACTGTATATATTTAGGTTTTTATTACGATAATCTTATGACAAGTCCAAAAATTAATTAGCCTGTTTTTACAACTTGTTTATTCGAAGTTAATTGCGTTCGGGAGTGCTGCCCCTGCGCGTCTTATGCTGAGAAATAGTATTTAAAAAAAAAATGGTTTCTTCGTTGTATGATTTGTATCTTGTATTCAGAGGTGTTAAGATTTATATCACATCCAACAGATCTTTCCTTCTTTTTCTGCAAGATGATTTTATTACATGGGATGGAGTATTTTTCAATTGGTATAAAGAAAACTTATCTGAGCCACGTCAATTAAATTCCTTGCAATATTGTTTTAAATAGTGATAATGTATCGATAACTTCTAATGTGTTATCAAGTGCATTAGGTATATTGGACTTACAAATACGAAACATTTGAGTAGATCATTCTACTGAGTCTTATCTACTTGTACGTTTATAATTAATTCCCGTTAGCGCTTTTCACAATTGACATTACCGGATTTATAAAATGTCCTCTTGTACATTTAATACATTAACTTTCAATTTCATATGATATTATGCGAAGCACTGAATCACATATAGAAGTATTCACAACTAAGCACTCTTAATTCAGTCAAATCTTTCAGATATGATGAAATTGAATATTTTTTGTAAGTTTAAGAGCGACCCTCACTAAAATGCCGATTCGGTAAAGCAGTTTAATTGTGCTCGCCGTGCGCAATTACCTAGTCAATTAGATAAAGCGAAGTGCATTTCGACCAGCATTTCGGCCTCCAATAAATTTGACCAAGACCGTAAAGTGACGCAATCGCTTTTGTAGGCCACCAATCTAATAATCCGAGTGTCCGTACTGACAGGCCAGTGAAACGAGAGTGAAATGAAATCGTTTCTCGGTATCACAATGCGGCAGAAGAAGAAAAAAAGTGCGCGTTTCTCTTAATTTGAATGAAATATGATTCTGACCCCATTCGCGCGCGAAGCTATTTTCCATAACCGTAGGACGCCACCATTGAAAGTGGAAAGCGAAAAACTAAAAGCAAGCGCTCGTTGCACAACGTATTAACATATTCGCGGTTAGGACGTCAATCGTGTGACGTGGCGAATAAAAATCAATTATGGTCGATGCACTTTCACTTGCTTCTTAATACCTCGTGTGTTTATAAATGAAACTGGGTGTGTGTAATCATGATCCTGGTGAAAAGTGACATTTGGGAAGCGCTTGAGTCGTCATTGACCTTTCTTGAGTAGATCTATTGACCTTAGAGTGAAGATTCTCTGGCGTTTATTTGACAGCTACACTTTTGAAACGTGTCAAGAATAGAGGACCACACATACTAACAATCTTATTTGTGCGAAACTTTGCACAATAAAATTGTAAACATCCATATTTTAAATACTCTCTTGTATTAAATATTTTAGTTTAAAATTCGAGGATAATGGAAACATGTCTGGATGCAGTTTATTTTATAAGCTAAATGTTGACTTCAGTTTTCACGAAGGACGAATGCTGTTGTGATACAAAAATGCAAAGTAATCTCTGTGTACCCGTTTTTTTACGAAACGCTTCATATTCCATCCTAATTTTTGCCCATTATTTATAATCGAATTTCAATTATTTCTTTCGTTTGCGTCATTAAAAAATCAATATTATCAAAAATATGCTGTCATCATATTTTTGACCCTTCCTCTAAATAATTAATCATTTGCGCTGTGTGCAGTTAAGATGAATGCACCGTTAGTTTCAGAATCGCCCTCAGAATATTTCATAATTACCTTGGCGTCACCGTTCTATTTTAATTATCTTGTCGTTTATTTGCGCGCCTCGAACACTTGTTAAAAGTCCACCATCGGCCCAAAGCGTGTGCTGCTTATCAAAATTGTTTTGATACGGTACTGTTGCTACCTCGTCTGGGCAAAATCTGGATATCGATTTGTGCTCGAGTTTTGTCGATTGTATAAGCATGGCTTCATGGCTGCTGTTATCGGTGTGCAGCCGTTTCAATGGCACTTGGCGAATGTGACGTTTTTACTTGTAAAAGGTGTGGGGCATCACAGTCTTTTTGGCTGGCTTCCGATTAATGAAAAGTTTGCGTGAGAAGTGATGAAGTCTTCCTGCTTTTTAATTCACTGTCCAAATCTTATAGCGCTGCAGTTATTTGCAGGGTTCGATTTGCTAGTGGGTCAGGGGTTTAACCCCCATTTTCAGTTGCCCGACCTCCCGCCCACCTCGAGCTTTTAATGGTGGGGGGGGGGGGGGGGGGGGGGGGGGGGGGGGGGGGGGGGGGGGGGGGGGGG
>JAUJYS010003327.1:0-13259 GCA_033995665.1 Melogona broelemanni | reverse complement strand
CGCATTTAACCTTTTCCTTCAATTTGCCTCAACATGGTGAGATACTCGACACTGCAATTCTACTGTTTGTGCTGCACAACACATGCAGCAAAGTTTCACGTGAACCATGGCTCTCTTTCGTATATCGCCTCTGGTGCACCCTCCCCTCCTCCCCCAGTGGTGGTTGCCAGGGCAACTACTAACTCCGGCGACATCACTGTCATCTCATTAGCATTCGGATTTAATTACTCCTCATTTGGTGACCCTTCACCAAACGTTGGCGACTTGCAGCAGCAGCAGCCACACTGAATCATCCGCATGCGTGTCTTCTCTTTGCATCCCTCTCTCTCGTCTTTTGCTCTCCAGAACTAGCAGCTAGACGGTACTCAGTGGTGAGTAGGAACGGAAAAGGAACGACTCGTTCCAAGAAGTTTCAAGAAAAACGCTGGTCTTTTTTTTACCAACGTCCAAGGATTTAGGAGGTTCCATTAAATAAATACAAATGAACATGGCGACACGCTCGATGAACTGCAAACGATTATTTGTTTATATGACTATAAAAACTTTCGAACCCTTTGAAATTCACAAGGTATTTGTCGGTGAATATAGTGACAGTAATATTTGTCATTAAATTAGTTCGAAAATTGCATTCAAAAATGAAAGAACTGCCGCACCAAACTGAATTCACGACAATTATGTAAGTTTGACCCCTACAAGCATTCTTATTTCCCAAGAGTGTTTCGGCAGTAGAACAATCTAACAATAGTCTCAAAATAGGACAACCCCATCTTTGTCCATAACTGGTCTTTGACCCCCGCCCTTGGCCCCCTTAAAAAGGGGCTGCTTGCGGGTATCGGGTAATCGAAGGAATCTGTAATGTACTCTTTTCTTTGGAACATGAACGAGCTTCGTCTTCACTCATTTCTTTTTATGGAGGAACGAGGAACGGGATTAGTTATTTTTCAAAAGAAACTTACCCAACACTGAGCCTCTGTCTATCCCTATTAGGCAGGTGAACAGTCTCACCGTTTGGCATTTAACCCCTCCGCCTACTTGACCCATCCCTCCCTTCCTCCTAGCATCCTTATCCCCCTACCCCCACCCTCTGCTCCTCTTCTTTCCACCCACCCACCCACCACCCACTCGGCATTCAAGTCTAATTTATCATCAGACGAAGCTTAGTTAACCGTGCTTTGCATTACTGTCACTAGAAGTCAAGGGGGTGGTGGTGGTGGTGGTGGCAAAGGACAGGATGGGAATTAAGAGGAACGGGGGGTGGGGGGAGAGAGAAAGCGCTGTGGCGAATGGCCAAGCATGTACACCGTGAGTCATAAGTATGCGAACCCCTTCCGTCATAGCTCCATCACTCAGCTAAAAAAGATCGGATTGTTATGACATTTGGCACAAATATAATGTTTTACAGTATGAATGACTTCAATTTATTTTTTTATTAAAATTTCAGGCTACTAATTTTGCATTTTAGAGGTGGCGCTGCGTTAGAGTAACTGGTGCGCACTGCATGGTCCGCACTGTGATATTTTCATTGTTATCACAGAGGAGAAGACAAAATTGCCTTCAAATTTCTGCAACAAAATAAGTTATGGTGGGAAAGGATTGCTCATAGAATCGCCTATTCAATATTTGAGCTAAATCCCACAATAACGGTCATTTTTAGCTGAATAATGGAGCTACGGCGGGTGGTATGCATATTTATGACTCACGGTTTACACACACACGCATAGCCAGTATACACCACCACCAGAGCACAAATTGAGCTCAAGAGCTAGGGGCGAGGGAAGGGGGGTGGTGGGGGTGGGGAGAAGGAGTGAAAGGCGGTCGGTCGCTGCGAATAGGTTATTAGGAGAAGAAGAACGGAAGACCGTTAATTATGCACGCGCACACATCGCACTAACATCAGCAGCAGTAGCCAAGTCTGGCGCACGCGCACCAGCACGCGCGCCAATCCCTCGAGATGACCAGCCGACTGGTCGCTCCATCGGCGACGGCCTCCAACCCCACCCCACTTCCCCTGTCCCCCCAGTAAGGAAGGCATGCGCGTGTGTGCCACAAACTAAGGGCCCGCCAACCCCTTTCCAACAAGAAATGGTCCCCACCGCTCTTTTGCTAATTCAGCACCAAAAACAACTTAGAAAATTTAAGTATTGCGCCTTAACATCAATTGTCTGCTCGGGGCGCACCGAGGATAAATGGCGAATGCTTGGATAGACCTCACAAAATAACGAAGAATGAACGAAATTTTTTATTTAAAATTCTATCGGGAATTTAAAATAATGAAAGCTAATTTCTTATGTTATCTATTCGACATTTATCTTTCGGCTTGCTCCTGCACTTTAATTTTAATTTAGCATTTTTTTAAATTATTTAAAAAAAATGGCGTATATTGCAAAACGGTCGAAAAATACATGTTTTACATGAATCAAGTGTTCGCTTGGAAGTCAACGCTTTTATCATGCACCATGCAGTCAGACGTTTGGTAATCTCTCGTCTGAAATAGTTTAGGAAGATCTGGATGCTGTCTAGACTGTATTTGTGGCTGCTCCCGATTGTTGGCAATCACTCACGGTGTTAACGTACAACCTCTTCTCTCTAGCTACCACACGGGGCAGCACAGGATGTTTCCTTCTTTTGCGTGCAGGGCTTTCTCTCGAGACAAGGCCCATGCTTGTGATCGGTTATGTTTATTTTTTACGTTTTTTCGCCGCTGTACCTAGCGCACCCAACAGTCCTGTACGTCGACCATGGCGATAATTATAATTGTATATAACAATTAACAATATATTTCGTTATGTGTATGTGAGTCATGAGGGTTGTGAGTGAATTGTCTGCAGAGTTGCGTCGTCATGAACCAGCTAATAAACGGTAGAATTCTGACTAATTCTTTTTTTACGGCATCATAATGAGGTTCCATTTTGTCAAACAGCGGCTATAGCGCACAGGAGGAAATAGGTTACTCCGCAAATCATACGTTTTGAAATACTCGAAGAAACTTCTTGTTAAAACACATTTAATTAAACTTTTGGTCTTCTCTGAGCCCGGTCGCACTGTGACCACATTTTGGTCTGCTCGCTCGATTATCATTTGCTGTCGAGGTCGCTTGGGGTTCGGTTGGTGGATGCTAACCATGACCTCACCCCACCCTCCACCACCTTCCTTCCATCCCGCATCACTTCCCTCAACATTAAAAATTAATCTGCGCGCTCTGCTTTTGCCTCCTCCGTCGCTGTATCTCCATCTTCACTTTTGAACAAGGAGAAAAAATATCCAATCTTGACGTTAAGCCTCCTCTGTTGCACACGGATTAGAGATTAATATGCGAACACGCCGCTCTCTACTGCACTAGAGCTTACCGCTCACAACCGCTCAATTATATGTCATTCGCCGCTATTGGATCCGCTCAGAGATTCAGCTTGAGAGTATGTGAGAGCGCTCTCCTTTTTTAATTTAAAACTATCTCTCGCTCTCTCGTTCGTATAGCAACAGCCCCATCTATATGTCATATTTCAATTTTCCACACGCGTCCACCCATAGAGGTGGGAAGTCGAGACTGATCCAGATGTGGATGGGTGATGCGTTTTGTGGGGGGCGAGGGAAAAATTACGATAAAGCTGTGCTGGGGTGGTTCATGTCACGCCAGTCAACTTTCAAAATTGTCAAAAGTGAAAGGCGTCAGAGAGCTAAGGCGATATCGACCAATGGCGACAGCGAGCTAAGGCGTGAGGCCTCAAAAAAATGTACTTGTTGAGAGGTTAGGAAATTGTCTTAACTCGGTGTCGCCTTTGGTCGGTGACGCCTCAGCTCATTGTAGCCTTAGTTAGCTTCATGTCGTCTTAGCTCGTTATCGTTTTAGCTCATTTTCTCCTTAGTTCGGTGTCGCCTTAGGTCGGTGACGCCTTGTGAAGTTGACGCCTAAGCTCATTGTCGCCTTAGCTTCATGGCGCCTTAACTCGATGTCGCCTTGTGAAGTTGACGTTTAAACCATTGAACATTGACGCCTTTGAAAGTTGACTTTTTAGAGACCTGACGCCACCCCTAACATTACGATGAAGCTGAGCACTGGTGGTGGTTGATGTCACCCCGTCACCGTGCCCTCTGACGAATAGGGTGTTTTCACGTGCCTTCCATTCTCGTCAAGCCCACCCAGCTTCACTTTCACTATCTATGTTTGACAGGCGTTGTCCTCACTCCGTAGTCATTTCTCGTGCCCACACAACAAAAGACAGGGGTGACAAGCTATGGAGTTTAGGAGGAAGATTTACAGGGGTTGGACAAAATAATGGAATCATTTCCATTTGTACGCGTGTGGCCTGTAGAGATCAAACTCATGGTATACAAATTGTGGTGTTTCCATTGTTTTGTCTAACAACTATGCATTCTGATCACTAATATTTAGCGTTAATCCTTGATATTTGTTGGCAGTGTTGGCTAGAAACGGAACGAAAAAATTGAATTCCTAGGAACTGGTTCTTTTCTGACTCAATTTGGAACGTCTAGGGTAGGTTTCGAGGAAGGAACGCTTGGAACGGTTTCTTTCATGTTTTCGATGAACTGGAACGGTTGTTTATTTTACTGTGTGCGAAACATTTCAGTAATTAAAATTTAAGTATTTCTAATTTTATCATTTAAATATTTTGAAAAATGGTTACGTTACGTATTCAAAGCATACAGGACAAAAATACCATTTAATATTAGTTGTTCGGGACAAATTTAAGTTAAAAAATGTGATTTTCCCCTTTTTATTTTTATTCTTTAGTCGAAGGAATGGAAAAGTTCCAGGTTCCTTTTGGAAAGAACCTAAGAACGGTTAGGTTCCTTTCTAATTCTGTAGGATTTGAATCTGGAACGGGTCCTTTTTTCTTCGGAGGAACGGGAATTGGAACGGATTATATTGTGGCACAGCACTTTTAAATGGCTTTGATCTTTAAAAGATAAAACTCGTTAAATTAAATAATTTTATAGTGCAACATCTAAAATTCAAATATAATTTCGAAAACACCATCTTTTCATCAATTTTTTTTGGCACTAACTCTTTTTACAATTTTTTTTTTTTTTACAATTTTTACCCGCGAGCAGCCCCGGGTGGGGGGGCCTATGGCGTGCTTGATCTTATCTTTATCTTGAGCCTGTCGCAAAGATTGACATTCCTCCATTGAGCCATTCCTCAAAATAAAACTATGTACGGTTGGGGGTTTTCTTTTACACGTATTTTGCTCTTTTGTCTGGTCCACAGCTTCTTCAAGTAGTGCTACTTTTCTTTTTATTCTACCTTCACCCGAATTTATCCTTTCTGTGGCTACAAGTTGCCGATTTTTTTCTTCTTTCCCATCTCAATTCTAGTAATTTAGGATTATGACAATATTCTTATTATAGCGCGGTTAGCGAGTGCAATTTCTCAGGCTTACAAAAATCGTAAGTTGTGAATTTAAGAAAGTAAGGGATATATATAGGTGTGGGTAGAATAATAAAAAAAGCCAGAAATTATTTTCTGAACTAGTTGTCACATTAAATCAGACGTACGACGTTCATGCTCGTGCTAATGCAACTTGATGGTGACATCTTGTTTAACCTGTAATCCGCCAATTCCTCCGACTAGTATCATGCTCAAATATATCACAGCTAGCATTTAGATTTAGATATTTTAGATTTAGATGAGCTAATTGCTGCGCCGTAGCAATATCTTAGCGCTAAGACGTCATGTCTCAAAAACGTTTTGAGGGGATGGAGATTTTTGCTTGTAGGGAAATGGGAAACTGTTTTTCATCTCTGACGCCTTAGCTTGGTGTCGCCTGAGGTCAGTGTCACCATTTCAATTAGACGGCTAAGGTGTTTGAACATTGACGCCTTTGAAATTTGACGCCTATGGGATATGATTCGTCCCCTTTTGACTCGTGTCACTAGCCAAGCGAATAACATCAAAATATTACAAAATATAGATCGGTTGGGTTTGACTTCTTGTCTCGTATGCAAGCGTCTTTGGCTACCCCGACATGTATCGTGTTTGTTTAGAATTCTACTCCCCCCTTCCTCATCCCTCAACCTTCCCCCCCCACCCCCCCCACGCTGCTGCCTGCTCTCGCACGTAGCCTACGAAATTCGGAATCAGTTTAATTATTGGAGTTGGGTCGCGATTAAAGCGCTAATTAGGACTTCTTGCCGCCAGATAAGAAGAGTCGGGCGTCCTCGTTCTCGTCTGTGCGCTGTTGATTAAGACTAAGCCTCGCCTGCCTCAGCCAATTGGCCAAGACGACAACGACAGAGACGGCGTAGAGCAGTGTTTCCCAAATATTTTGACTGGCGGAGCCCCTTTTTAGAATCAATTCCAATATCGGCCCTCCTTAGGCGTAGGCCAAAATTTCTTGTCTTAATTGTTAATGGGTTTTCATGGGATTCGTACTGAAAACTGAAAATCAACCTCCCTGTCTTTCTCCAATCAAAATCAAAATTTCAACTGACCTTTTTAAAGATCAAATTGCAAAGCGCGCTCGGCGCTGCAAGTTTCTCAAAAATGGAATACATATAAGTAAGAAAAGAGCGCACGTAGCGTCACAAGTTAAAATAATAACTTAACACAAATTGATAAGAAAAGAGCACGATTAAAAAAAATAAAAATGTAACAGCTAGGGGTAAGAAAGAGCGCTCGCAACGCCGCGATTTTTAAAACAAACTAACACCTATTTGTAAGGTAGTGTAATGTAATGTGACACATAATGTAACACCATTTGCGCACGTAGATCTGCGGTTTAAAAAAAATTGAAATAAAACCAAATAAATACAGAAAACCAATTTTCCAGGATAGGCCGCGGAGCCCCTGCGAAATACCCGCGGATCACAGTTTGATAAACGAGAGCGTAGAGCAAAGATCCCGGCAAGAAGACTTGGTTCGTCTAGTTTGACGTGCGCGAACCGTTCCATATTGTTGACTATGCGCCGCGCTTTGCTCTCCTTCTAACCCAGCCTATGTGTACGATCTAGGTGGTGGGGGGGTGTATAGTCGGGAGGCAGGGGGGGTGATGGAAGTGGGGGAGGTTACTTCGGGGTTTGCGTGAGGGTTCTGTGGGCTCTGTGTGCGCATTCGGCGGTGGCAGATAGGGGGATGCGGCGAAGGGGGGTGGCGATGGGTGGACTACATCCCCCACCCCCACCCTCCTCACCCAGCCCCCCTTTGCAGCCCTTTTAAGCGAATTTGCTAGTTGCGTTGTCTTTGTCACTTTGACAGCGCCGGTGATGGATGCGATGTGCGCGCGAGAGAGCGGGAGAGAAAAGAGGACGTGAAAGAGACCGCGCGCGCGTGCGCGTGTACACCCGCGAGCAAAGTGCACGTGCGCGTGAGGCGACGGTGGCGTCATCATGCGCACGTGAACCGCGCCGCACGAGCATGCATAGTCGCGTGAGTTCGTCTATGCTAATTGCGTTCATGCTAAACTTGATGCCATGGTCTCTTAACTCGTAACTAGCGAGTGAATGGAGAAATAACTGGTAGAAAATCCTGTTCAGAATTATGTTCCCCCCATACTGACACTATGAAAACTTCATCAAAGCCGAAAGCTCGTCTTTTTATTTCTTCTGTAACCGACGGATTTAAATTGTCTTACTATCGGACTTTATTTCACTGATTTCTAATAATTTATTTTATGCAATCGGTTGAAATTTTTATTTTTTACATTTAGTGTTCTACAAATTTCGAGCGCCTTTCAAACAGACCATTTAGACATGTGGACGGAAAGAGTGTAATTCGTCAATCTCTTCGCCTATTTCACATGCAATTTCGCATTTATTTTATGGAGAACTGATTCTTTCGGTCACGATTTAGAGCACAAAATTTCGGCCGTCAAAAAATAAATTTAAAACCTTAAATGGTGACTGGCATCATCTATCGCATCGAGTAACTGCGTTGGGCCAGACTTAAGAGACGGAAAAGAGTGGATTAGGGGAGGAAAGGGGAAGGGGGGGGGATGACTGCACGAGCCGAGATTGATCGCCGAAGAACAAATTTCTTTTTTGGAATATGGAAAACGATGAAACGCTCACTTCTGCTCGTCGACATTCGATTAATGTCAAATAGAATTTGAACTTGTGTGCTTTAGAACGACGAATTGCGCTTCTTTCTATTCCCCCTTCCTACGCTTTTGGCTTTAAACTTCTAAAGTTGCACAAGTAGTGGAGCGTGTTCTTTATTACAGTATATGATTGAGGGGATCTCCAAAACGAAATTGATTTTTTTAGTAAAATTGATTTGGTGATGCAGGGGGAGTGAGGGGTGGCTGTCGATAAAAAACCCTCCCAACCAAGCTCCCCAAGGTGCGAATATTTTACTCGACCTTTTTATTCACTTTTTACACTAACCAAGAAAGAGCAGAAAATAGGAGAGAATGGAGAGACATAGCCCATTGCTGTTAAACCAGTCCCAGGACTGACTAACCATTGATTGATTGAGTTACTTGGCCAAATTTCAAAACGACCAGATCGCCCATCTGTGGGAGATGGGGGGTCTGGTAAGCCTTCTGAATAAACATAATAATCCCACATATTCCCTCATAGTGCCATAATGCTACGGCGCTACAATTACCCCATCGTATTCTAAAAAAAATTGAACAAGTACGAGAGAGCAATCTGAAAATTTGAAGCATGAGAAAAACAAAGCATTCTGCCGTCACTTGAACTGCAGGTTCGAAGATGATTGACATGTGCCTTTGTTGGTGATGCGTCTCCCCCAGCAAAAACTCGAAACTGCTCGTGTGCACGTGCCGAGTGTGTCGAGAGAGCGAAAAAGGAGGAAAGAGAAAAATCACGGATGATTCCGCGTGGCGCACGCGGTAGCGCGCGTTCCAAATATTAATATAGTCGCGTTTTTCTACCCTCTCTCCCTTTTTCTTCTGTGACGGCGGCGGCGGCGGCACTTCTTACTTCGGCTCGCCACACACCGCCACGCCACCCACATTTATTCTAATAAGAGGCAAGAGCCGGCGCGAGATGGAGAAGGACAAGTGAGTGAGAGTGAAGACTGGGGGTGGGTGCAGTGTTGGGCTGGAACTGAACGGAAAAGTTCCGTTACTTGGAAACTGGGTTGCTTTTTAATTTTTTGAAGAACTGGAACGGGAAGTGGTTATTTTTCAAAAGGAGCTTAGAAACGCCAGCTTCTTATTAATTTTTGAAGAACTGGAATGGGAACTGGCTCTTTTTTTTTTTGAATAACTGTAACGAGAGTTCCTTCTCTGTGTAAAAGAGGTTTTTTTTGCCATATCCTTCAATTATACACAAGTATAATTTTGCAGTATTAAACAGAAATTGCTAAAGAGTTTGATATGTTGAAAGCTTTTGGCCCGTTTCCACAAATCTACATTTGTCCTGTAGATTATTAGTTCCTGCAAATGTTTTTATTTTAAATATTTTTAATCGTAGGAACGGAATAGTTCCAGGTTCCATTTGAAAATAAACTTAGGAACGCCCAGGTTCCTTTTAATTTTTGAACAACTACCAGGAACTAGCTCCTTTTTTATGGGAGGAACGGGAACTGGAACTGGTTCCTTTTCAAAAGGAACGAACCCAACACTGGAGTGGGGTGGAACAGGAGAAGAGATGGGTGACACGAGCGTGCACGGATATGCTGAATCCTCTCAGGCGAAGACGCGCACGCACAGAAAGATAGAACGCACGCATATATCTATATCTGTAATATGTTGGACGTCTTAAGTATCTCTTTAAAGTTAATAAGACTTCTTCCTTAGCTCTTCTCTCTATAAGCTCCGCATTATAGATGAGCGGGAGCAATTTTTTTCGTTTTTGGATCGGGAGTATTAAATTGCAAATCAAAGAGGCAGGGGGTGGCATGCAACACCACCCACCCGCCTGAAGGGGGAGGAGGTGCAACAGGAGAGAGCCTACCAAAAGTGTTGGTGATGGAGGGATGGGTGGGGAAGGGGAGGGATGTTGGGGAAGGGGGAGGGATGGAGATAAATAGATCCAGAGAAGGTCTCATCCGCGCAACAGAAATGGAGAGTGTGTACGGAGAAGATTTTTCGGTGAACAGTACGTACAATAAAAAAGGGAGTTTTGCAAATTACAAGAACTTAAATTAGAGAACGTTTAGTAAATTGAATAAAATTCAGGCAAGATAAGATCTTGACCAGACCTTCCTTTTTAACTAACCATAGTGCACACGTGCGACTGTGACGTTATTAATTTATTTTGGTGCTCCAAATATGCGTGCTGTTAAAAAGAGGAGCGCACCGCCAAACAGTATATGAATACGCTTAAAACGAAACTTTTCTTTACAAAATAATTGATTATGAAATTGTCTGATTAAAACTGGATACTGGGTATACTTTTTTATTGGTAAGTGCCATCGAGTCGTTGCCGATCCCCGGCCCCTGATGACCCTATTAATAATGAATAATGTTTCTGATCACAGACTGCATCCCGCAGCTGTAAAATATTTAGTCCTGAACTCTCCTTAACACCATCCATCGACTTCATACCTATCTTCCCCTCTTTCCACATCCCTCCACTCTTCCGTGAATAACATTCTTTCCTAATGTTTTCCTAATATTCTTTCTCAGTCTGCATGACATAGATATTATTTAATTTTAATTTGAAAAATTTGGTTTAACTTCCTTTTTAATTGTACACACTGTAGAGCGGGGGTTGGCAAAAGAACTAAGACGAGGGGTGGGAGTGCTGGTAATGGAGATACCAGTGGAGGGGCGGAGGGGAGGTGGAGGGGACAAGTGGCGTCCCGTACTCGAGACTCGGATAATGATTTGGGGAAAGATGGAAAAGAGTAATCGAGATTATACGACGCGCCCTTATTAAGAACGGAAATGAGGCTGGCGAGAGAGCGCGCCTGATGCCGAGAGCTTAATTTATGACGGAGACCTTTCGCTCTCTCTTTTCGAAACGGCCCCGGGTTTGGGGTTTGGGGTTGGGGTTAGGTTTGGCGCGTCGGTCGAAGGTTTGGGGGGGAAGGGGTGATGGGTCGGAGGTCTTCGGTGCAGGATTAGGTAGAAAAGGTTTTTTGAGGACCGTAAGAGCGCCTGGGTTATTTTTAATTGTTGAGTAACTGAAACGGAAACTTGTTCCTTTTTGACTGATAATACGTTTATGCTCGTGGGTACAAGGGTAGAATCTGAAATCTTGATAAAACGCAAGTGGCATCATTGGTTAGCGACAAATTACGGCAAACAAAAATGAACGTTCCAAAAATAAATATCAAACTAGAAGAATTGGAAAAATGAATATTTAATATGTCGGGAGATTGTTTTTGCTGCCTAAGAAGACAGTCTGAGAATTTTCATAAGTATTTTTTGCTTTAGCTAATTTTATAGTCAAAGGTTGAGTTCAATTCATGACGGTATCAATTCTCGCGAAGTCCAACTCGTAAATAACAATTTTTTTTACTTAGAACACTTTGTTACACTTTGAGACTAATTATTTAGTACTAGTTTCAACTGGGGTTTGATAAAATAATGGAAACAGTTATATAAAGAGCACAAACAGGTCTAAAAAACAAATAAAATTAACAAACTAGTTAGCCAAAGTGTGATAGTGAATTGAATTGTTATTAGTTTGTTAATTTTATTTGTTTTTAACATCCATCTCGGCGTGCTAACGCACCTTAGTTTACAAACAGATGTTTCCAATATTTTGTCCAACCCCTGTATTTAGCCATTTGCTTCTGTTGCTACTTAATTTGTGTGCGCGCAATTCAGTTCCCAATTTGTCGGCGACTGTGTCTTTTTTCTTCAATGGAAAATGCTTCAAGCTGGCGTCTGTTTATCTCCTAATTTAATATCATCTCTGCGCGGAATTGTTGAGCGGGGGAAAAGAAGGGGAGTGTGAGAGGGGGGTGCAAGAGGGGTGGGTTGTGGCAATAAGCCATCAACCGAAACACCCCCTCAATATTTCCAGTCGTTGAATCCCTTCTTTCTTCATTTCAGAAGCTCGCACCAGATATTGTCAAAAAATAATAATAATAAACTGGAGTATCCCATTTGCTACACTTGGCGCTTGTCTTGTATTTCCCCGTCATATCATGTGCCTTTATTGAGAACCGAAAATGTGTGCTAGGCGGTAACCCCAGTGGTGGTCGCCAATCGCGCTCACTGTCTCCTTGAGGTTCTCTTTGAGCGTTGCCAGGGGTGCACGTGCATCTGTATTTTTGTCCTATCACGGGCCTCTATTGAGAACCGAAAGGGAGTAAAAAGTCAATTTTCAAAATTGTCAAATGTGAGAGGCGTCAGAGAGCGATGGCGTCAGGTTTCAAAAACTTTTGGTTATTGGGAGGTTAATAAATTGTCTTAGCTCGGTGTCGCCTTAGATCTGTGTCGCCTTAGATCTGTGTCGCCTTGTGAAGTTGACGTCTAAACGTTTGAACATTGACGCCTTAGAAAGTTGACTTTTTACGGACCTGACGCCCACCCGGGGCTGACTATCTCCTTTGAGTTATCTTTGAGCGTCACCAATTCCCCACTCATGCACGTGCATCTTATTTATTTTAATTTCGATTATCATTCAGCCATCCTTCCACCCCCACCCCCGCCATCCTTTCACCCACCACCTCCACCCTCCAGGGCCCTGTTTGAAGTTCACCACTTTTAATAAAGAGAGGCGATTTGAGATGTTATTGTTTTTGGGAAGGAGACGAGGGTGGAGATAATGGGTGGCGCGGCGTGGCAATTACGTTGCTTCTCAGATTTTTTCTTCTTCTGAGCCAAGTCGAAAATTGGGTGGCGTCATTATTGGTTCCACATCTTAACATACTGTGGACGTCACTGGCGTTCGGAGTTAAGTTCCAAGAAATCTGGATTCAGTGTCACTTATCTAGTCAAATTCCTGGCAAATAATTTGCTCAATCAGCTTTCACATTCTAAGAAAGGCAGTAACGATGTTTAATTAATTTGTTGGAAACTTTTTTTTTTTTATTAGTGGGGAAAATTCCCCTCACTGTAGTGAATATCGCTGCAGGAGATTCTGTACCCTTCGTGATGCTTGGGCCATTCGTGTTTCCTGGGACATTTTCACCCAGGATCGAATAAACTAGAGCCTGCGCCGGGAGTAGAACCCGAGACCACCCCGCTCAGAAGTATGTTTGTCATACCCACTGAGCTAGACGAATCGCACTTTTTAGCATCTTGGTGCCAAGATTCAATATGCTATTTACTGTTTTTTTTTTTGTTTTTTTTCTAATACGTACGAACCGATGGCTCAGTGGGTATGGGGACATGCTACAAAGCCAACGGTCCCGGGTTCGATTCCCGGCGCAGGCT
>JAUJYS010003326.1:0-13260 GCA_033995665.1 Melogona broelemanni | reverse complement strand
ACGAAGCCGACGGTCCCGGGTTCGATTCCCGGCGCAGGCTTTCGTTTATTCGTTAGCCTGGGGTACTAGCGTCACCCTGAGCTTCCATTAGGGAGTCCAGAGCTTAGGGTGGATCCTGCAGCCTGGCTATTCCAGCTTCCATTTCCCATCCCTTCCCTTCCCTGCCCCTCGCATATCTCCAAAGAGACACGAGGGTGCAGTAATCCTGTAGTGCACTAGGCACTACGGTGATTTAAAAAAAAATTATATACACAAGATAGGGGATTCCTACGAACTAACCAATTCGAGGTTGCCATACAGTTTCACCATAGCTTTACAATGCCACATTGTTTGCGCCGCATGATTACTATTTTCTCCACTCGTGACAACTTCGTAAAATTTCAGATCACTGTGGTGAATTATCACTACAAGACATTATGTACTACTCATGATGCTACGGCAATGACTGAGGGGCATATTTTTACCAGCACCTCGGGATCGAATAAACCAAAGACGGAGCCGGGAATCACCTCACAACAACCGGCTGCATTACCGAATGGCGGCTACGAGTCGTACATTTTGGAATACATTTTCGAATCAACGAATCGAATCGAAGCAACATAATAATAAATGAACAAGTAAAAAAGTGTTCCTGAATGTTGAAACTAGTGAAATCTAAACTATTCCAACATAAAACTAAACCTCACAATGATCACACAAAAAAGCCAATAGTGGAGAATCAGATAAGCGATTAAAGAGCCCAAATCAGGAGACAAAAATAGATTCCCACAGAAATTCACCAAACGCCGAAGAACCAAAAACCAAAATACACGGCCTACGGTTACAAGAGGATAAGTTACCAATCCCGCTCCCCGTCCAACCCACCCTACAAAAATCCGATATTTATAATCGATATTCCGCAATTTCAAATACAATTTTATTGCCACAATATCGTCCAGAGGAGAGAGCGGGTCTGCGTGTTAGATACGAGAGGCACCAATATACACCGAAATGCTGGCCGTTAATACGACGTCATCGAGAATGATGGCGCGAACGGACTTCGGCGCGCTCGTCGCCTCGAATCAAAATCGGGCGCCCTTCAACGTGACTACGAGGGAGCAACGTCAGCGGCAGCTACGACAGGACACTGTCGAAGAACTAGCGGGCGTTTAATGAAATTTTCTGCCCTCTACGCGGTCGAAGCTTGGCTTCGTGAAAGGGGGTGGCCAGAAACTGCGGCACCATCGTCCGACTAAATAACCTCCGAGGTCCTCGTGAGATCAGAGACACGCAGAATCGCAATGCGAGCACGCAAGCAGATCCCGGAGGTTCTCATGGCAGGAGTCAAATGAACAATCACGGATCAATTTATTATTAGTATTATGATTTTGGATGTTCAGCATTTGGTTTTGTTTACTGTGTGCATATAACAGTATAATAAAAAACATAAATATTTAATAGTATGTATACCTCTTCTTGTTTAAATATTTAATTGTTTAATGATTACATTCGCATTCTATACTCACAGGGTAAAACACTCATTTACACTCATATGCTTTGGATAAATGGAACGTAAGATATTTTCATTCACCTCATAACGACCTTATAATTTGGTCCAGCATAGGCTTTTGATTCATTTTTAACGTTCGCCTAACAACCTAGAGGAAAGTGTCCCACGGCTTTACTTCCATTCCGAAGTAAGACGAATTTCTCTCGCCCTAAACAAGTCTCGACCCCGCGGGGAGTTGAACCGGCGATCACGGGCACGCAAGTCGAATACGCACACAACTATTCATCTGGCACCTCCACAATTTAAATTTGAGGCGCTCTAATAACCACTCTAACCACTCAAGAAAGGCAATAGCAAACCACCTCTGTAATCTGCCAAGGAAACCCACCACCGGGAGACAACGCGAGGGACACAACACAAAAACCACAGTCTCTCAGCAGCCTCGTCTATTCGGACGCCATCCGCATTTCTGCAGGAGATCGCGAGATGGCGCTGCACATATTGTTAATGCGCATAGAAGGAGCCAATGATCCCGGGAGGATCTGCGGTGGCGGGAGTAAAACAAAGAGAGTCGAGCCGAAATGAGAAGTGGATCGAATACAATTTGTAGAATTTTGTCGACTTCCCCCAGTAAACGCAATTCCTCGATAACAAGAAATAATAATATCGAGCGCGAACGAGAGTGGGAAAGAGTGGCAATTGTAAATATACTGACCGTGCGATCGACCGGCACTACACGCAGGCACGTACAGATGATACACACACATACGGGCGAAAATGAAAACAATGTGATGGACAGAAACCAATTGGAAGTTTACAGTCACATCGCCTATGATACAACACACATTCCAATCGACATAAGGGCGGGGGTCATTCTCAAAGTAATGCCATCATTATCGCCTACGCTGGTAAGGCGTGTGTGTGAATTTCTCTCGCTAGAAAAATTACGAATTTCCGAAGGTTTCGGTTGGGAATTGAAATCTCGATCACGGGCATAGAAGGCGGACGAATTCTCACACGAGACTAAAGATTCACCGTCTTGCACACTTGAGATCAAATGTTCTCGTCTAGAATGACTCATAATATATACCCCGGTATATGTACATTGATTGCATAATAAGATTTTGTGATTTTATTTAAAACCCAATCATCAGTTTTAAAATACTCAAACGAACATAGTATAAATCTAGTTTCATCTAATTAAACATGAAACTATCTACGTACGTAATATTCCACAACACTGCAAAATGAACAGGATCATAGCACAGATGCTATGCCAAATATTGACGTAGAACTACAGCAGATTTTAAAAGAGAGACTATAGTCACGTAATAAATAATTTAGATCTTGTTCTACGTCGAAAAAGAACCGGCCATACTGAATCTAAAATTGATTCCTGATCCTGCCGCAGCGCGTCGCAACTGCCGCCAATCCCCGGCCCGCAATTTTATTATCGGTCCCCACATAAATACCTTTTTTATTTTCCTTTTTGATGACGCCATAAATTAATGGCAAATAAAATCAAAAATCGTAGAGCCCCACTGATCATTGATGCGAAAACTCAGCCGAGAGAGATCGCCTCCCGAAATTACGACACCCCTCCCCCACTCTCCTAAACGGTCCAACGTCAAAGGGGCTAAATAGGCGAGCATCTGGTTTAATGAGGCGGATACGGGCTGGGAAATGAATTTTTATGCAGAGACGCTCGGCCCCAGAGCCAGGGCCACGTGTATGTACAGCTTGAAATCCAGCAGACGTGGCTTCGAAAACATCAAAAACTGTACTTAAAAAGGCATGAAGCTCCCCCGAGCTTCCTTTTTCTTTCCACCATAAAAACTCGCACATAGGCACTGGGAATATACATCAATCTCTGTTCTATGGCGGGAGAATGATGCTAAACTGTTACAGTCATGTAGCGGAAGTCGCCAAAAGAGTTAAGATATCTTTTCGGCGTAAACAAATACTTTGGGATTCCTGCTTGTGTCAGTAGACTCAATTCTTATTTTAAAAAAACCACTGCACCAAATATAATTTGGCCTATTACGACACATTTAAATATATTATTTAGTTATTTAAATGTTGGTTTTAATTGTAGCTTTTGAATTATTTTTAGCCCCGGAGGGTCCCTATGGCGAAGGTCAGATTAACAGTCAAGGACAAGGAAGTCATATTTTAACAGGCTCAATATTTGAGGAACTGTGATTTATTAAAACTAAGTATTTAATCCGTTCTCCAAATTCCAATGATTTTAAGGACAATTAGCCTGAAAAAAAGTTTTTATTGGACCAACACAAGTGGTTCAAAAGGAAAGAATCCACTTCCCTCCCCCACCCCCATATGGCAAGCATATACACAGTTAACAAATGAAATATAGACTACCGTTCCTAAAGGGAAAATATAAAAAAAATTCGACTAGGGGTGCTATTTTCACATTAGACTTAAAATATTGCAAATTAAGCGCTAATGATGCACTCAAGACAATAATTACCGGCTTACTTTTCGGGGTTATTTTTTTTTGTCCACAATATTAACGGGGTCACCACATCACCGCCAAATCTGAACCGCAATCGCTTCTCACGGGTCAACCGAAATGTAAAGATTCGATGGCGTATAGGCAGCCCATGCCCCGACAAATATACATGTGTATTAAGTGCACTGTGTATATTGTACGACGTAGGCTTCCCAGCTAGAAAAAATGTATAGGCAATCCTCCGTTCGCGAAAACCCATCTGCAAACAATTATAAATCAAATGAGCGCAAATAGCGCCCGTGCGCCGCACAATTTTTTTTTTTGGGCTACTGTTTGCAGATGAGGCATCGCATTTAATCATTCCTAATGGGACAACCGTTACGAAAGAGATTTAGTGTATGGATAGACGAATGGAGCGCGCGCGCGCCAGATTCCATTTTTTCTTTTCTCTCCACCTCAACGTTCGCTTTCTCTGATTTTAACTCAGGTTTGCGAGCACGCCTCCCTTGCGTCATCGCTAGATGGAGTTTGCCATCAACTACAGGTACTTTTACGACGGAAATTTTATACTTCAATTTTGTTTTGAGGCGATGCCATTGTTTCTATTACAGGTGACGCGTGGCTTAGTGGTTAGCGGGTTCGCCTACTATTCACGTGGTGTCTGGTTCAATTCCCGACCGAGACCTCCGGAATTATTCGGTGGGGTAGTGGTGATAAAAATAGGACATCTTCGTCCTTGAGTAATCGTCCGAGCCGCGCCATAGGCTCCTTCGGGGCTGCTTGTTGCGATCTGAAAACTATTTGCATTTTCCGATCGATTTTCTTTTTAAAAACAGAACGAATTGAGAAAATTGCCCATTTAGTGAATCATCATTTTATTTTTTTACCTTAACCTTTTTACTTCAGCAATATTCTAGACGTCGTTGTCAAGCATTCATATATCTATTTTTTAAAAAAATCGTTCACCGGTACAAAAGATATACTTCCACTTGGTTAGACGCAAGAGTTCCTGGAAACAGCACTGTCACCGACAAAAACTGGCTCAAAACCGTAAAAAACATGTCCTGGACTGACTAAAAAAATGGAAAAATTCGCGGAAATCGTAAAAGAATCTGATTTCTAGAAACTTCTTTCCCGTACAGTCTTACTCGTAAATTTCAAGGAACCAAATTACCCTCAGCTCTCTATTCGCCAAAAACAAAGCACCAAAGTACCAACATTCTATGAAGCAACACGTTTTCAAATGACAACAAAAAGTCAGATTAATTTGCTCGGATCATGCAAAACTAATTATGTCCTACTTTCGGGTTGTTTGGTGTTCAACTCATGAGATTTATCGTTGATCACTAACTATAGATCATAACACTGACGGAAAAGAGGGGATGGGGTGGAAGAGAAAATGACCATCTTGAATAAATTAAAAGTTCTGAATACATTTGACCTTTTCTAACTATATCTACATGAGACCAGCGAAAAAGAGCAATATTGACTCCTCGACTCTCTTAGTACTAAGAACAGCTTTTGCTGCGTGACACTCGCAACCAATCATGCGCAAAAGAATTGAAAAATCGAAGAAAGTCCTCTTCAATCAGGGAGCTTTCAAGTAGGGCAACATGAAAGAGAAAATCAACGCCGAACCTTATCAGATTTATTCCCTTCTACGAGAACTTTTTCATAAAGTGGGCAAAAGTTTAGTACAGGGGTACGACTCTTAGCCCAGTCGGTATAGCAACCTAATCTCATTCATTGAATCCCGGGGTACAGGTGAAAACGTACTTTTAGCACAAAAAAAGAGTGCAGCAGAACCTACAGTTGTACCATTTCACTATGTACAATCGCAATCTGAATTTACCGACAGTGTTGCACCAACATCTCAATGAAGGTGGCCAGCTCCAGAAATCTTGATTACCAACAAATGGCAACGATAAACATTAAAAAATGAACCGAGTTACTCTACACAGAATACACGTAGAGAGGGTTGGCACTGCTGGGAAGGAACGGAACGCTTCATCTCCGCTTCTAGGAATGAACTCCCTTTTCCGAGGAACTTGGTAACGCCTAGGTTCCTTTTTCAATGAAGGAACGCTTGAAAGACTTTTGCTCCTTGGAACTTGGAACGGTTAAGAAAGTGCTTTCGTTTTTTTTAAATACATTTTTTTAACCCTAAGCTGCACCGTTAACTGAAAAGTTTAAAAATAATAAAAAAGAACGGTTAGGTTCCATTCAAATTCCGTAGGAACTGGAACGGATTCTCGCAGGAGGAACGGAAACAGGAACGGGTTCCTTTTCATTAAGACGGATCGAACCTCAGCACTGGTGATGGCATTGTAGGCTGGTGTTGTGGCCTCAGGAGTACGCGTTTACATAACCAGGGGCGCACGTGTCAAGTTTAATATTCGCATGGACTGGCGCCACCGACACTGACGGCCGCATCCAGAACCGAAACGTGAAGTCAGGCATATGATGTGACACGAGGAAAGGAAAGAGTTGGAGGGAGTGCGACGGTGTCCACCCCCCGGCACCGGCCCCTCCCCGTCACATCTCCCGACCGACGAGACCGCCCGGGCAACCGTACATAAATAACGCCGACGGATCTTCAGCGCGTGGATATTCCGCCATAGCCGTGCAATATACCGTATTCCAGGCTCGAAAGTTTAGTCATGCGACGAAAAAAGGCGAGTCTCGCGTGTCTCGTGAAAGATTTGCGAGAGTTTGCGAAGACACGTAATTGAGATATATTTTATGCAGATTCACGGAAACTATTCCGAGATACCCTAGCTAGCACGGTAAAAGAAAATCTCGCCCACCAGATAGGTGAAAGAAGTCGCGCACCATAACTTAGGCGCATTTGTTTGAATAGGAAATTGAGAGAAGAAAAAAAAAAGAAAAAAAAAGAAATGACGACGTGAAGGCATAGCCAAATACACAGAAATGTAAGAGTAGAGGGTAGATGTACAATACTCGTACACGTATTTAGCAAAGAAATCGAGTGGATATGTAACTGGGATTCGAAAAGCTGAATTTCTCAATAGAGTCCACTGAAAATCAGAACACGCAACTGATAAAAGTCGAGTCTTGTTCCGAATTGAAACGAACGCTCGGTGGCATCTTGCTTTCAATGTGAAATTTGCGGAAATGGTCTCAAATTCAGAAAACATGGGTCATTTTCATTGAAACCAATGAGCCACCGGAAATTTTTAGAAGGAAAATCAAATAACCTAGTTCAGTAACGTACCAATGGACAATCGCAGCTCAGTCGTAGAGCATCCGCCATGTGTGGACGAACCCGGGTTCGATTCCCGGCTCGGGCTTTCGTTATTCGATCTCGAGGTACAGGTGCACCTCCACAATTGCTCAAGCGATTAGAGGGTACAATAATTTTCTATTGTGATATTCACAGTGATGACTTCAGTGGGGAAAAATGTGGGGAAATGTCGAAAAAATAATATTAAAACCAAGGCTAGTAATGGTCATACCAATAGTCAAATTAAACACTAATCACTTTGGAATAATCATTCTTTGAAAAACGGGAAACAATTCCCGATAAAACTAAAATAATATGAGCTTTCAACGATTTTTAAAAATTCCATTCGCGCCAATTTTCGGGCGTATTGGACGTTAGTAACCGCAAACTTTTCACAACGAAGCCGGGCATAGCGGGTACAGACACAGGCTGCCGTAATCCCCCAGATTTCGTCTCTCAGTTCCCCGACCGTTGCGTCCGAACAATAATTTCGTTTCGCCGAAGCTCGGGTTCGACCAAAACTAATCTAATATAGTAGGCGGCGGCGGGCACCACCATCTCATCCTGCATATATCCACCCCACCCCCATATATGCCAAAATCCCGTCGTCGCGTAGATAGAATCGTACGGACAAATCCCGTCGCGACCGGGCGAAGTACATCGTACATAGCGAAACGAGAGAACGAGAGACAGTCAGACTGTGTATGGATATAATGCGCTGTAACGATGAATTTATGTGGGGCACGACTCTGGAAGTAGTTAAAACACGAATTATGGACCCGGTAAAGAGGGGGGGTGGGAAACCGGGAGAGAAGACATAAATTAGCCGCGCATGGCGTAGCCAGAAAATGCGGAGTGACAGTTTCGTCATGTGAGTCGGTGTGGAGCGGGGTGGAGGGAAGCGAGCCTTAATTACCGTGAAACATTTCATTAGGGGGACGGACGGAACGTCGTTTCGAACAGCCGACCCGCAAAATCTGGTAAGAGGGGTCTTTTCCATGGATTCTTCAATTGAATTCTTGAATCGACATCAAAATTTTGACGTTTAACGACTCCAAACGGTCTTTCGAACATTGCACGGTTGCTACAGTACACGATGATCGTTCGCTCTTGGGAAGCGCTACGCTATTTTTTTCGTATTTACAAAAATACAATTACAATACTAAAATTACAAAATTTCGCATTTATAAATACAATTACAATGTCTACCTGGCCTTGCAATGGCCACCTGATGGAGTCTACAGCGGGGGTCAAATGACCAGCCAAGGACGACGATATCCAATTTTTATCAAAAAAAAAAACTACATTTACTGCTACTGTACTTCTACATTTTCATTCTCTTCAGACCAGGATGCGATTTGATAACTGTGCCTAGTCTAGGCTTCTGACCTAAAGAGAAATATTTAATGTATACTTAGCAAAGTACAGGTACTTGTCTTTACTTTAATTCCAAAGGAATGCGTGCGTACGAATTTCAATTGCACGAAAATTTCGGAGATCTCGAACGAGAATTGAACTCCCGATCATGGCATAGGAGGCGAACACGCTAACTATAGTCATACGGCATCTCTTTTAAATTTTTTTTTTCCGATTAGAAGAACTCTGACGAAAAACACAGGATATTATCGCTGCCCAAGAACAAAACCGAAACTGGATGAAATTTCTGGATTTGTATTCCATATTTTACAGGCGAATGTACCCAGAGGTAGCATAAAGATTGTCTCCAAAGAAATTGTTCGAACGAACAGTTGAAAGTCGCCGACAAATTTAAGCCAAACGTGGTCGATTCTTAAAACTCCGGCAATTTGCTGATGCCGTACACACCGCCTCGGAGATAGTAGCAGGGTTAATATTTTCCTTCCGCAGGCGGGCCGCCGATACTATGCGTTCTGAAACGAGTTGTGAATACATAACGACTATCGATGCCAAGGTACCGTTTCCTACGGTTAAAGGCAATTCAAGGAAAGTCTATGCCAGAGAAATACAGCAGTTCTGAGAATGCCGACACATTGATAAGAGTTTAGAGCGGAAATAATAAGAGAATCTTCATTAGATAGGCTGTAATTAACATATAAGCTAGTTTCTTAATTACAAACACAAGGGGGGAAAGAACAAGTTTTAATTCCGAATTACAAATACGCACCGGCTCCACCCCAAATTAAACGAAAGAGGCGAATAACCGCATTTACATATTTATTTAGTCGCACGAATAATGCTGCAATATTTACACGTAAGAATAGGGCGAATTAAAAGATTATTCGCACTGTCTCAACCTCCAAGCCTACCTTATAAAGAAGATCGCCTAACATCGAACGAATGTCGACTGAAACTAGCGACTCTAACGACCGAACGCTGAAACACGCAATGTGGCATTCATGCATAGCGAGAGCCACGGCAAAGAAGATGCAATGCGGGGAAGCATTCAAACACAAACAGGGGGAGCTTTTCTATCAATAGAGAAATCAATGCTGAGAAACGAACTTGGAAGCTATAGTTTCATTTTAATACCGTTTACAATTACAATTATTTGTTTCCCGCAAGCAGTCCCTTAGGAGGGGCCTATTGTGGGGGTCAGTTGACCAGTAAACGACAAAGGTTTTAACATTCACAACTTGTATTCCACTTGTGTTTGTCCCAACATGAACAAAGAAAAACACAAGACTGCATTGAGCGTGGGTAGCGTTACTAAATGAGAACCAGAAAAGGAAGAATCTTTCAAAATTCGCCATTTAATATTTAGAGAAAACTAAGACGTCCTACTATGAGACAGACGTATCCCTCCCTCCCCCACCCCCCTCGCGATTGAAAATTCGCAGCACACGCTGCACGTGCACCATGTTTCCCCCCGTCGGTTAAACGTTCATTACTTATGCATGAACTTTTGCGTCGGATATAATTCGGAGTTTATTAATTTCTAACGGCTCACTTGATTAAGTGGAGTGGTTCGAGGGAGGGAGTCCGTACATGCGCTCCTTCGAGGGAATGTAGACACACACCCAATTGCGGGACCGTACGAGGGCGCAAACGAGGAGACAACTATTCCCCAAGACAAGTTTAATAAACAGTCATTTCTGATGAAACAAAATAGATTCATGTTTTTTTTAGAAAAGATTACGATCGAACGACGAAATTAATGTTTCCAAAAAGCGACGCAGAAATGACAAGTGTTATTTCGATGCCCATTTTGCGCGCTACATATTAATCAACGAGAACAGAGAAATAAAGCAGAACTGATATTTGAACACTTGAGGTAAGCTTTAGATGGCCCCGAGACACCGAAAAGCACGTTTGGACAACGAAACTGAATAGAGCTCTGACAACATTAAAAAATACTATAGCGGGAAGTATCCAGCAGCCATCGACCCACTAGCAAGCCTTCTTCGCGACGGTAATTCGTCACAATTTTTTTAAACAATTCCAAAGCCGTGGTTTAAACATTAAACCCACAAACAGTCCTTTAGAAGGTCTATGGCGGGGTCTCATCCAAGGCTGGGGTCTAGTGAGGACGCGTCATTTCCATCAGGGTCAAACGACTTTCGAGGAACAGAGAAAGTCTCGCCAAATATGAGATAATTAAAAAGTTCCTACCCTGAAGACTATTTGCATTTAATTAATTATTTAGCCAGACAATTTTCAACTAGGCTAATTAGTTATCAAGCCAACCGAGTAATACTGTAAACGCATCGCCTAATTCAACTACGTGAAAACGTAGGTGAAAGAAAACACGATGGAAAAGTTTTTATTTACAAATTGTCAATGCACAAGGAAATAAAATTAAAAAAGAACCCTACATTTTAAGTATCATCCAATTAAAGAGATGTTTACCAATGCTTCACGCAAAAAATCAAAGAAAAATCAATGAAGCAAGCAATGCATCAAGTAAGTCAAGATAAGGTACAATAGACAAAGAGAAGGAATCATGAACACGCGATTAGATTTGACATTTGGAAGAGAAATAAGTCTTTTATTACGGTCGCACTCGAATCGTCACCTACATGCGTAGAGCACCGCGAGAACAGACTAGACCCAAAATCGATTGGTGCCAGTGGGAGGAGGATGAAGAAAAAGTGGGTGGAAGTGACATTTTGACATGCCGCGTGTGCGGTGGTCTCAAGCTCGCGGACGACACGCTGCGAATAAGCAAACAGGTCCTGGGAACTAAAGACTGCATGAGTGGAACGGTAGAACAAGGTGAGGGAATTGACGACTATATCTGTCACGCCCTCCAGAGACCAGAGGACCATACCGGTGGCCATCGTACAAAATCACACAATAGTAAATAACATCGACGAGATAGGAGGTCTATGAATGTAATCCCTGGGTACTGGTGAAATGTGCCCGCTCACCGATGCTAGAGAAATTCTTATAGTGTTATTCATGTATTATTATAAACAAAAATAAAATCAATTAAAAATAACAGGTTCTTTTGTGCTTGTATTAAATAGAACCCCATTGACAAAAAATTACCCAATTTACACGACGAATTATCTTACTATTGGCTTCACGGAACTGCCATTCTCGACGTTATTTAAAAAAATCTCCAGTATATCAAATTGAACACCTACTGCTCAGGCCTGAACAAAAATTGCAGTTTCAGTGTGCGTTACATCCAGTCAAATCTAATCCGAAACTTGCAGCAACCTTCTCCAATATCGATAAGTTGGCCCCCAATCTACACAAATTTGTACTCGTGCTTTTTGTTTAGCTAGTTAGTCCTCCACGGTCGCAACCTGTCCGTACAGGGCGATGACGAACTAACTTGGCATGACGTAGGAAGCTCTCACGACACAGTTAACATGATTGGGGACACTGAGCGGGCTTGAATGAAGCTTCGGCGCCCTGCTTTGTACATGGATAGAGCCGGGAGAGACAGTGCGCGCCGCGGCGAATTAAATACAATTCGCATGCGAGCGTCGAGCCACACAGACACACAGCGCGGCTTCGCCTAGAAGTGCTCCCCGCGTCCAAATCCACGTGGAAATCACTAGAGTCATTATTTAGATATCTCATTTATACTTAGAAGTAAATTATTCAGTTTACGTATATATCTCTCACCGGGTATACGAGAGAGCGCGTGCTCTCTACACCGCTCCCCCCTTGCACTTGCATGCAGAACAGGGCGCCCGATCTTTTTCCGTTGGAACGCTCGTGCAAATCTCTCGCGGAAACCATCGCAGACGTAACTAGACTGTACCTGGGGGGCGCAATTGTGGTTGATTGATGCTCTTTTGGTAAAATTGGTCAATGACGATCCAATTTACAAATGAAAGAGGCAGAATTTTCACAAAGTTCGCATACGCCAAAAAATATGAATCATCGCTGAATTTGCATAAGTAAAAAAAAAAAAAAAGAATATGAATCCACTCCATGGTCAAGGTTTCTTCATTTTTATAGAATAAGAATCATCTCTAAATTGCGCGAAATCACGGAATTCGCGATTGTCAAAAATATAAAAATGTAAGTTAACAATAAAAAATATCCAGCCAATAAAAATCCGGATTAGGACTACCTTATGGGTAAAATATAAGAAACTAGAGGTTAGGTTTTCTTTCAAGAAAAATAATTTCTGGTTAGCAGAGGTTCGAACCTAATACTCGAACCTTAGTACAAAAATTTGGGTTAAATTTTCGAGATGTATGAATCAATGAATAATGGGCTGTATTGGGCATTCCCGCGTTTTCAATTTTTACAATGGGTTGTATTAAAGAATAATGGGTTGGATTGGTGAGTAATATACGAGTCGTATGTCGGCGGTCCCGTGTTCGATTCCCGACGCGGGATCTCGAGAGGCACTGGTGAAAATGTGCCCTTCACATTGTCATAGCGAGGCAATGTGGTTCAGAATCTCTTGTAGTGATATTAAAATACAGTAATATGAAATAAATTTTTCTTCCTTCTTTTTTTCATCAGGAATTAGGTTTATCGGAACGATATTATGTGCGGCCCCCGTGGTACAGTGGCTACAATCATAGACTACTAAGCGGGTGGTCCCGGGTTCGATTCCCGGCAGAGGCAGTCGTTTCGACGAGCATTCGACGAGCTGCGGTACTGGTGTCA
>JAUJYS010003325.1:0-13266 GCA_033995665.1 Melogona broelemanni | reverse complement strand
GACCCACGCGGATATACACACTGACAGCGTGTGGTGGCTGGGAGAGGGGAGAGGGGGGGGGTGGACGCCAAATGTATTAATGACCTCACCAAGACGACGATAAACACAACAAACGCGCCATTGATTCACAATGTACATTCGATCCTCCCCAGACCCCAAACCATTCACCATACAAGTCATCAATACTCCAATTACAATGTTATTCTCTCTGGAACTCAAAATTCAAAACGAAAATAAAATAATGTTAAATTAATTATAACAAACCAGTTTTTAAAAATAATTAATTTTTTTAAACTATATTTTAAATAAAAATAATAACACTGCTCAGAACTGCACAATCAGTTAATGTAATATTGATGCTTTTATTATAATACTGTGGATTGTTAATCTAATGTGCTTGAATTAGGTCAAATTCAAAATGAGTTGTAGAGACTAACAATTGAATCTCACATAATAATACAATGTGCACCTCGTCATTTTGTGTTTTTCGCGCAAACACAAAACGCTCCTTGCAAATCGTTTTTTTTTTGTTGTTGTTGTTGCTGCTGAAAAAGCTGCTAAAAAAGTAGATAAAAAATTATTACGATTTTCGCGCTCAGCACTGAATAATCCGAAAATGCCTCTCGAAACTGAAACCAATTGTAACACAACCACGGTCGGTCAACTACTCTATTTCCCGACAGGGGGTCTCCGGTGGTCATACTGAGAAATCGGCACGAGCGTATATGTGGCCTCACCACAGTACACCTCATCCCGCCGCAGCGGTCGCGCCAAAAACATGGCGGCAGGAATGGCGCCTCGTATCCGTCGGCGGCTGTACGGCGACCCCCGCCCGCCTGTCGACAGCTGCACCCCCCAACGGCGACCAGACGCAACTATTACCCCAACCCACTTCTAAATCCCTTTCACAGACTCACTCCCCCGATCGAGAACGATCAGGCGCCCGCCACCCCCCCCCCCCAAAAAAAAAACGCACGAGAAAACCCGATGACATCACGGATGAAAAAACTCTTCCAGAGATGGTGATTAGCAAGCCAGTCGAATGGCCGGATTTTTTTTCATTGGTTATTTTGCCATTCAAATGTCAGTTTCATCCCCCTCGTCCTTATTTTGAACAATTATTTTTTTTAAATCAAAAATCAAGACAGCCGTTTTTAAATATCAAATCGAAAGACTGATATTTAAATTATATTTTAAAATAAACTATTATAGTACAAATATAATTTAAGATTGATATTTAGATATTTTTAACTATTAAATCACAAGAAAGTTATTTTTAAATAGCAAATCGAAATACAGCCTTTTTTTAAATTGTTTGGGATGGACGACCATGTACTATCAACGGCGCATTGCATAGAACGAGAGGGACGAGGTCGGTGCAGCGCCGGGAAAGAGACGAACAGGGTTTTGGTAAAACCCTCTTAATAAAACAGAAGACGAATACCTCAATTATACAACTAGGGACTAGGCCTAAGTAGCACAACGAAATACCAATCTACTGTTCAGGTGTGAACCGGCATTGCATAGAATTTAATATGCGAATGAGAATTTATATCTGAATTAACCTGTACCAGTAGGGCCCACGGTGGGGGGTCAAAGAACCAGTCGAGGGACAACGATTTCATATTTAAACAGGCTCAGTATTTGAAACTCTGCACAAAATAAACGAATAAAAATCGGTTACGAAAATGACAAAATTACTGTGCTCACGTTTGTCAATCACCTATTTGGTTCGTGAAATCGCCACAAACTTGAATTGAGTAGAACTTGATACTGGAGCACGTCACGCTACTTATTTTCTATGTCGGGTTTAAATTCTGTATCCAATTTCCCCACCCCTCTTGCGGTTTTTGAAGGAGCCGAAAGGAAAAGGGGCATCACAGTCCAGACCCGGGAGTGGAAAAGGGGGGAGGAGGGGGCAGGGAAAACGACCATCACAAGTCTCCTCGAATTTCGCTTTTTACATTCTTTTTCACTGAACTTCCTTTTGAGTCATTCAAAAACCAGCTCCTCCATTATAATATCCCAGAGAGCCATTGAGAGTGAGTTGGGGAGGAAGGGGGGAGGGGTGAAACATTTTCAACGCGACACGTACGGCAGTTTACGGTTATACTAAAGACCAGAAGTGAGTGACCGCCATTGGTCACAAAGAGTGCGAGAGCGAGAGAAAGAGAAGACGAAAAATAAGAATGCTTTTTTTTTCGAAACGATGGCGCGAGTTCCGCGAATGTTCGGAGCTTAGCGGGATTTTGTCACGCTGGGTGAGGTGGAGGGTGGCAGAGTGGCAGAGTGGGGGGCGGGAGTGAAAATCTTTCGATTCACAAAAGCCGACCCCGTCGTAAACGATTTGAGCGCACGGGGCAAAAACGCGACGCGCGGAAGAATACGAAGTGAACGGACTTTTGTGTTCATGCGCGCGCGGTCGGCGGTCAAGGAAAAAAATTGCTGCCAGATTTGCTAAAAAGGAGAAGGGATGACAATCTCCGCCAGTGGCGGCTCGTTATTGGTGGCCGAGGGAGGCCAGGTCGTCACAATAAAATCTGTTGAGTGAAAAATGAAAATAAGTTGCGTTGTTTTGGTCAACAATACACACATGTACTTATTTCAATGCTTCTTTAAAAAAATATATTTTTTCAATTATTTTAGGCAATTTTACAATTGTATCACTTTACCACGTTAAACCATAGTGTTTGTTAGTTGTTACATTGTCAGATACGCAGAAAAATTACATATAAATGTACATATTCAATGCTTCTTTAAAAAAATATATATTTTTAATTATTTTAAGCAATTTTACAGTTGTATCACTTTACCACGTTTAACCATAGTGATTGTGACATTGTCACATACCAATTATAGTGATAACTTATCGCAAGCGGTCCCGGAGTGGGTCTATGACCGGAGTCAAGAAATCGGGTAAGGACACAGATAAGGGCGTCATACACTCTGGGAAAATCTGGACACACTGCCACAATCCGGGGCTCCCCCACAATCCACATGACACTTTATTTTAAAAGGTTTTTAAGCACTTTTTGAGTGACTCCAAAAATCGTCAAACCAGCCAAGTTTTGGACTACAAGGGGTTAAAAGGGAAAAAGTTTATGCATTACTATCTATAAAAAATACACATTTCGATAGCACCATCAGCATGTCATACCGATTTTTTGGCCCGCGCTCAAATGATCTATGCTCCCAAATAAATTCCACACTCGCAGTCTAATTTGTTCAAACCCCACCTCCCACTGTCTAAACCCCATCAAATCCCCTTTTTCTTCCGGGTTACCGTCCCGAACTTCCACCGACATCCCCCCACCTCTACACAGACACTCAATGCTCATCCATTCTCAACGCCTATTCCCCGTTAGAATCGCACACGAACGCTAAAATAACGCCAATAAGGGCCTTGATCCGCGCGCGACCTAACAAATTGGCAAAAAAATCCGCCTTGCAAGCCCGAGGGCATGCACCATCAAATTAACCACGCATTCGTCGTCATTTAATCCCGCGACACGCAGCCACAAATCTTCTCTTTTAATTAATTAAACCGAATGAATGCACTGGTAGGGTTAAGAGTCGGGGAGAGAGAGGAAGGACGTCATTATAACGGCGTCTTGACTTTATCACTGACTCACTGAGAACGTGGGCCTGCCTGCCTCCCACCATATCCTTCCGCGCCGATAGAGCGACATTGGCGGGCCGTGAAGATAAACGGCCGCCAGACGGCGACACTGTCAATGCCTGGAGTCGCCAGTCGCGAGACAGTCGGCGGGTGGGTTGACACTTGGCGATTTTTAAGTCTTCGCCCGATACGATCACCGTATAGCATGTCTTGCCTCCTGGTATAGAGCTTCTGTTTGCGGTTCCGATAAGGTCGTTGGGTTCGAACACTTATGAGTTCACTCGCCATTAGGTGGATGGGTCAAGAACGCGCATTTAATAGTTTTGCTACGATTTTCGCTAAACGATTGGCACACAATTTATATTTTTGAAACTGGCGTTGTCAAAATACAAAATATTACTTTTTTAATTCTTAACTACAAACAACATTATTAAAACTTTTATTAAATAAACACATTTGTGAATTTGAATAAGCAATTTATGTTTATTTAGGTGCAGTTGTTTGGTTAATACATTTGAAAAACACGGTTATAACAAGATCAAATTTAATAGAAGAATTCAACAAAATTACAAAAATATATATATATTAAAACGATGAAGATCAAAACATGCCGGAGAAAACTAAAAAAAAAAACGCGGCAACGCAGAAAGCTAAAAAATATTTCCAAGGGAAAAGAGTAACACGAACAGAAAATATTTCATCACGTCTTGAACACAGCCTTAATTAGCCCGGGCCCACGGTTCACAACAGTGCACACGTTAATTCGCCTTTCAATTAGTTTTAATTGGCAAATCTCCCCGACCAGCAGCGCCACCAACAGGCCAGTACTATCATCAGCACACACACGCCACATATGCCAGACTATAGGGTTCACCCGCACACCCAAAAACACAAAGCGATTACTGTCCGAACAAATGATGGAAGATGGCGGTGGCGGGGTGTCACTTGCAATTTCATTTGGCGCGTGTCATCTATTCCTAGACACAAGCCACGTGTACACCACGAGACATTCTCCTCCATCCTTCCTGACTCGTGACAAAAATCTCGAATAGTACGAGTATAGGCGAGGGGGGGGAAGTGGATGATTGAAAAAAAAAGTCCGGGGTTGCGGCGACCGGCGCGCGCCGAAGAGAAGCGCTCGCTACCCCGGCATCGTTTAACGACGGGAGGCCCGGTCGTATACTGGTATATAAGCCTCGCCCAGCTATTAAAATCATCGCCACAAAAAAAATATAACGGGGGGACGACATTGGGGCGCCGACACTAAAGAATACGACAGACAGAAAATAATAAAAAAAAATATGTACATGTGACGACGTACGAACAAAGATCACTTATGATGCTCGAAACATTACAAAGAGCAGAGCATACTAATCAAATCAGACAAAATGAAATGATGAAAGAGAAACATCATCTATGCACATAATTACAAAACACTGCCGCAAGTATTCTTACAGGCGTGAACAATAAGAAATTGATTGGACAATATTTTCCGTCTTATGCTGCATATGCTGCAAGGCAAATCTAAAGGAAAATATTTCACTGACTTCTTATGAATAAACAAAATTCAGAGTTTGACATGTCATGCGCCAAAACAGAAAACTGAATTTGTTTATTTATTTTGCTTAACAATGCGGTAATATCAAAGCAAACAATTAATAAAAATAACGGATTTTCCACCAGGACAACACCCTAGAGCTCGTACAGACTTCTGGCGTCACCTGAATCCAACACCGTTAATCACACCCGACAACCCGTTTCGCCATATTGCTTGCGTCGCCATTTTTTGTAATGACACGCCCGATTTTCAGGCAAAATTCCATTACTTCAATCCACGTGGAATTTCGCTCGGACGTCATTTCGCTCTGACGTCATACGCCAAAAAAAGAACATCGACAGAGGTCACCACCGAATCGGCGAGCGGCTATCAGAAGAAGAACGCGATTGAGAAAAAGCAGCACGCCCACCCAGGCATCTCTATACGATTTCCGGAGAGCGCAAATACCGCGTAAACGAGGAAGAGGAGGAGGAGGAGGGCAGGGGCAGGATGACCCGGGGAGGCGCCCGAGACGGGCGTTGTCGTCGGCACATGCCGCGAAATATCCATCGCCACTCGGCAGGAACGCACGGTGATGCGCGTGCTGGTACTGCACAGTGTTGCATGGGGGGAGTTCGCTGAACTTTATTTTTCTAGCACTCAGTCTTGTTGTGGTAGGCCAGTAAAAATTATACAAGACCATCATGCAACCCCGTGCTTCGCAGATTGAGAGGGTGGACAACCCAGTCCCAGATTCAAGAGATATTTTTGAGATCTCGAAAAAGGGGTCTGACCAAAAAAAGAGAACACGATTTAATGAACCAGTAAATATACAATTCCTCAATATTTGACAACCTGCATTTTAAGAAAAAGTATAATATTCGCGTTTTGTAGAGGTGCCGTGTGACTTATTGGGTAGCGTGTTCGCCTGCACTGCCCGAGATCGCAGGTTCGATTCCCAACTGAGTTGGGTGATTGTTACTAAAAATAGTAAAGATAAGAGTGCATGAAAATATTTTATTCAGCCTTGACTATGTCGAACGATCAATAATCATTACATTAACATATTTTATTTTCTTCGAACCATCAACCAGCCTTGATTATTTAAACACTTTTATTCTGGCGCCAAAAACTTCGCACAAGCATCCTACGACTACCGAAACACTTGGGAATTTTCTTATATCCCATCCGCGACCGCAGAATCGATCGGCGACAAACTGTGGGCATCGATAAATATGAAAAACACCACTAAACGACATACTTTGAATTTCCGACTCAAGTGTGTTGAGCACTTTTCTGGTCGTTTAAACCTGTTCTGTTTTTCGATTAGTTGGAAATTGTATTCCCCCCGGCCTGACATTGACGACATTCCCGTGCTTGCACACACACATTCCGAAGACTTTTCGCCGACTAGGAAAATCGTGTGTGGGAGAGAAGGAATCGTGTTCCAAACTCAGATGCCATCTGCACGAATCTAAAACAGCCAGAGTCTCCGAAACCCCACACACAGCCAAGGGCAGCTGCGTCTGTCATTTGTCACGTATTTGCTGCTGCTCGATATTACTGTCCCTACCGGTTTATCAGCCGCATGCTAGAAGTTCCCGCACCGTCCATCGACCGCGACCCACTGATTGACGCATAGTGAAGGCGAAAGTACTTTCTATTAATTACTTCATCCGAACCGGGATTTGAACCCAGATTCTCAGAACAGAATCCACCAGTCTGGGATATATCGATTAATTGTCAACAATTTAATTAAAGTCCAAGAAACTGAAATAAATTTCAACACATGAAATAAATTTCGAGAAACTGAAATAAATTCCAACAGCAGAAATAAATTCAAACAACTAAAATAAATAAAAACTTCAATAAACACCAGCAACACCAATAAATTAAAAATCCCATAAATTCCTTTAACTGTAATCATTTTTCAACAACTGAAAAAAAATACTAACAACTCAAACCACCCAACCAGGGATTCGAACCCAAGACGAGCGTTCTAATCATAATCCATCCCTTCAACGTCTCGGTCGTCCTTCCTCTCTACTGAGGTACGTTTCCGAGTTCCTGAAAAACATGTGTCACCGATAAAAAAGAACTATTATACATATGAATCAGCTCCGACAGATTATCCGCTCTGCAGATGAGGCGAATTTCAGCCCACCATCCGCGACTGACGACAAAGAGGGTATTACGAGGCATGCTTACCGATCAGACCGAATCAAACTGAGGTTTGTGGCATTCAGCCAGCATTCAGCCACTGATGCGGAAAACAACATTGAATTTTTGGGGTCTGAATCTGGTGCGACCCCTGACCCACCGGCGCCACCGGGTTCGCCCCAACCCCGGTGTACCGACGGTGGGAGAAACAACCGGGGCGGGCGTCGACTCAGCTCCGGAGATCGGCGATATGTCCGTCGGCGGCTCGGCATATCACGCACCGTACTTCACCCTCCCCACACCACCCCTCCGCGCGATACAATTCGTCTCATTGGCGCAATAGCACGCGCACGAGGGGTGAGCGAGCGTGTATGTGTGCGGTGACTGCATAACCCCCCCAGCGGGATCAAGGGATCGACAAAAACAAGAGCGATGGGGGGATGCCAAAAGATGGGCGTGACCGCACAACGCGTCTATCTCTCTCACTTAGTTTTTTTTATCTCCATCTACTTTTTTGCCATCTCTCTATTTTCAAATTAATTGGTCGCTCCACTCTACTTCTTTTTCTCCGCGCGCCAAGTTTTTTTTTTCATTCCTTTTTTTTTGTTTCAAAGATATATTGGTGCGGTTGTGGAAAAGAGGGGTTAACACGGAAATGAATACTAATCATTTTCGGTTCACAAATCTCGTCTCGACATTTGCAACCTCGCCAAAACCCCCAAAATTCGTGCAGAAAAATGCACCGCCAAAAAAAACAACCATGTTATCGGTTGGGTCCAACGAACTAGGAAAAGGTTAGAACGCCTACCTCGCAAAATGGGAACGATGTTACTTTTTCTCCGATTTCGTTTCTCGGATATCAAAAATGGGTTTCACGTACGAGTTTTTTCAAAAATTATTCCACGCGCGCAAAATGCTTCTCCGCATGTGGTCTTTGTAAAGCCACAAACAAAATTAGAGGCGAGAAAATGAATGAGCCTGCAGATTATTGCCGAGACTAGTTTCGCTAAAACGACGCTATATGGCTTTGGATGATGAATGAGGATTATCAACAAACTTTGAAAAACGAACGGGGAATATGTTCCGGAACAGCATCGAAAAGAAAGAACAGAATCTGGTCTATCATTTTAATTAATTTTTGTATTCTTTTATTTAATATTTGTATTATTTAATTTAATAATTATTTTATTTTATTGTTAATTCTATTTTTTTTTGTATCATCGTTTTATTATTTCATTTAACATATATTTAATATTTATTTTTTAATTTAATAATTTAATTTAATATTTATATTATTTCTGAAATTTTTTTTACAAGAGTTCGCCACTCAGTGCTGTTCCAGAGTATTCCCCGCTTAAACTCTGACGTCCTATCTCGTCGATTCCCAATACGTCGTTTTCTTTCAAATAAACTTTGATAAGGATACATCTGAAAACACAGATTATCTTTTACGAAAAAAAAAACAGCAACAAAAAAAAAACATGTTGCCAGTCGAAAAACGCAGAAGCTCCACATCTTACCAGTTTCGCAAGTACAACAGAACTAAACAGGAGTGCTCCCTTCCAGTACTTAAAGTCGAAATGGCATTAGATTGTTGGTAATTGGTATACAAACTTAAAAAGCGGCCGCGACTTCCCAAGTCAGAAACGAAAACAAAATTGTCAGTAGTAGTAGTAGTAGTAGTAGTATTCCTTGTAGAGCGTTATTGAATTACCTCGTATGGCGCGTTATCATCAAGGCCTCTTTTTGAACGGAGTCAAGACCACCGAGGATTTTTTTTTATTGCCGGACGACGACAACAAGCTAAATTGTTCAGACAGAGGAGCGGTAAAAAAAAAGCCTTGAAAGCATCAAAAATGATAGCGAAAAAGATAGACACAAATCTATAATGGCTGTTGAAGCGATCGTATATGGGCACATCTCCTTGGACCGGATTTGTACGAGCTTTAGCGGCCGTCAGTTGACGTTAACTTTACAATGTTTAAAAGCGAGAAAGGCGACAGCGTCACCTACTAGCTACATACTAGGTAAACGTGTAAAAAACTGCATGTTGGACAAATATTTTATTAACGAATTTCTGGCAAATTCAAAACCCGGAAAGAAAATAACTGAAAATTGGATAGGTTTCAAATTTCAAAGGTTTCAAATTTCTTATGTATTACAAGTTTGATATATTTTTGTTCGGGAATTTTTTTCTAACGAATTTCTGGCAAATTAAAAACCCGGGAAGAAAAATAATTGAAAATAATTAAATACCAGCGATTTCGTAATAAATTTAGAAAAACGCATTGCTTCATCCTAATACAGTGCCAATGTGCAAAGTGACATAAGCAAAGTGACAAGGCAGAATAAAATATTTTAAAAACCACAAACTGCTAAAAACGGGCATCACACATCATGTGCCTTGACTGAAAAAAAGAGTTGAAGCAAGTAGAAAAAAAAAGTTAATAGAAAGCCATGAACGTGTTTTCTGTTATCTTTCTTTCTCGCTGCTTCTCAAATCTCGTTCCACACGTAATCAGCAATCAGTCTGACCTTTTTTTGTTGTTAGTTTTCGGAAACCGGTTCGTTTAAAATTAAATTGAAGAAGAGATATAGCTAAAAGAAGAAGAAGAAAAAAACAACCATGGCGCCGGCTTTCACGATTCTGCTACCCGTCAACTGTGGGCACGTAAGAAAAAGGAAGACATTGACGACTATAATGCAATGCCGCCGCGAGACAGGCAAGGCCAAGGGAGTCAAAACTCGTAATAAACAAAATGGCCGCGATAATACGCTGTCGGCGGCGTCGCCATGTAGGAAGAAAGCAGATAGAGAAACAGCGGGAATTAATTTCATTTGTCTGAATGTCTGAACCCTTACCCCCTCCCTCCCCCTCACAACCTCATTATAGAAAGGATTAGAGATTATCCTTAAGCATGGCCATTAAAAAACTGTGGACCTGATTCAACGAGGTGTAAGATCTAGAAGGTAAGAGTCAATGTCTAGCATTGCAGGAATTCGTTCCTTTTCTGAGGAACGTCCTATTTTTGAGGAACGTCCAAGGATTTAGGACGTTCCATTAGATATGATTGAAAATGGCGACACGCTCGATGAAATGCGATGGAATATTTGTTTATATGACAAAAAAAAGGCTTAAACCTTTTGAAATTAACTAGAAATTTGTCTGGGGAAAATGGTTACAGTTATTTGTCATCCAATTAAATTGTAGTTCGAAAATTGCAGTAAAAAGTTAAATGACTGTCGAACCGAACTCAATTTTTGTAAATTTATTTTTAAATAGAAGTAGAACGTGGAACGTCATCGTTCCTTTGCAACAGGAACGGGGAACGTCCTCGGCCTTATCTTTATAGAGGAACGAGAAAAAGGAACGAGTTCCTTTTCAAAAGGAACGTACCCATCACTGATTTCCCACACACACACACATACACACTTCAAAAAAGGTCTAGCTGCATCTAGGCATTTCCTCCAGCTCTTTGAAGCCGAATAGCCAAAATGGAACGTATAGGCCGACGCTCATAAATCATCGGGCGTTATTGCGGCCAACCACTGGCAAAACGTGCGTCGAGGTCAGCCGTACTCAACCGGTCACAGGTGAGCTAACTGTTTGCGAGCAACGTGGCCGCATCGACATTCGAGTGGGTTGGAAAGACAAATGTTTGCTCGTGGCAGGTCTACTCTATATTTGATTGACAATTTCGAAAAACTGTCCCGCGAACTCAGCTGTCCCAGTGATTGCGTGCGTTCAAAGCCAATGTTCTATCCATTAGACGAGAAACAAACAATCCAAAATGACTGGTCGCCGTAGCCCAGTCGGTAATGCAACCGACTGCGGTGATGCCATCCAGAGTTCAATTCTAAGCACTGGCTATCGTTTATTCGATCCCGAGAGCCCCTTCAAAATATGTCCCTCAAACATTGTCAAAGCAACACGAGGGGGACAAAATTTCCTTAGGTGATATCCAGTGCAGTGATTGGAATTATTATTTTTTTTTAATTCTCAAATTTTGAATGGGGAGCCACAAGCAATACATAATCACCACTCGACAGAGCAGGGGGCCGCAACTAGCTCGCCGTTCGTTTACGGTTGGCCGACTATTCACCACGACCACAGCGTGGTTGAATATGGCACGAAACCGAAACCCTTTTCAAAATGAGAGACGACGTCCTTCGTGTTTTACATTGCATTAGTGAAACACCCCTGAAGGGGGTAACGCTACATCGACCCATATTTCGCGAGCGGCGGGAACTAGCATCGTAGAATATCACGTGGGGCAAAAAACACTTAGTCGACAATTCAATGTGGGTTAACCGAGACAAAAAAAAATGTAAAAAAAAAAATTCGTTGACAGTCTGCGCTTTTTCGACCAAATCCTCGTTAGTACCCTAATCACATTCGCAGCAAACTCAATCACCCTTTCGTGTATCGATTATCGATTGCTAATTCCGAACAGCATGAGGCGGCGGTTCAAACCGCGAAAGAAAAACGTGATTGCCTGGTAAGTCACGAGGATAAAAGGGCCAATCACTGTCAGAAGCATCAAAAATGCCGTTAAATCGGAAATTGATACCCCCCGCTGTGACTAACAAAAGATTAGAAAAATTGATTAGACGCCGTTTTGAATTACATTAGCTATTGCGTCGAAAACGCGATATGAACATTTTATCTATTAAGTTCAGTGATGATTTTTTAGCAACATAATGCAGTCCTTTAAATTGAACGAAAAAAACTCGTAAATATTATACAATTAGCATTATGGCCTCTACACGTGACAATTATTGCTTTATTGGTGCCCCTGGTGGCAAAGAATCAGCTGACCGTTGTAGCAACAGCTTGCACAATAACCTTTCTCAAGCGCTCCAGAATTATGATTTGATGGAGCATGCGCCACTAGCGGCGACCATTTGCAAGCCAGTCGTTACCTGTTGAATGACGAATTGAGCGCCAACTAGTGATAAAGTACTGCGTCTATATGATGCCGCAGTACAAATCGAATCGAATTTCTAAGCATATCACCCCAAGTCGAGTATCTATTTACAGAATCGCAGCAACAAGAATAAAACAGACAAAAAAAATGGGCACTTTTGAATATTCTTCTATGCAATGGTTATGCAATGTAAGAAGAAATCTTTCGTTCATTTCTTAGCTGTTGGACCAGCCGGTCTGCTAAAATTTTTGGCTAGCCCACGATTCTTAATTATCCCAGAAGCCTTTCACCAGTTAACCCCTCCACTCACAGTGTATAATGGACCCCTACCATCCCAACGAAACTGGGGTCATATTTCCAAGTTCCGAGTCCAACTGTAGTTTCCGGTCAGATGACATTAGAGAGTAACAAGGGGGCTGGCTAGGGTAATCAAAATATCCTCCTGAGATCACGCAACGACAAAAACATAATCATCTGTGTAATAATGCTATTTTTAACAATCGTTGTTGTAAACGGCACTATAGGAGATTTCAGCGATTTCACCGGTACCCCGAGAACGAAATAACAGGAGTCGTCAACGCTGGGAATCGAATCCGGGACTGAATATAGACGGTCACAAGCTGAACTCCGATCTGAAAATCCTAATTCACCGTTTGATACGTTGAAAACGCACAAAAGATATTTAAAAAACAATCGATAGTTCTTCAATCACCAATCTCCCACTCGTATAACTGGAATGAACTAGCAGTCTCTGCAGCACCAACAGAGAGGGCCACACCAATAACTATCACGCGTCAATCATGGATACGATCATCATGGATACGAGTTTAAAAATAGAGGCAGATCTGCCCAGGGAGATTCACCATCCACAGAGGCGAACCGCTGTGGTCCCAGGAAGAGGACTGTAACCATGTGGCCACGGGGACGGGCGGCATGTAGACCTGCATGTAAAAACCCGGGCTCGTGCCGCCTATTTTTAACCCCTAGAATTTATAAATCTACAGATGTGAGGGGGGGTGCGG